>JAQZBX010090877.1:0-12459 GCA_029593785.1 Cabassous unicinctus
ACTTTGGTTTTTTCAGTTTTATGAACTTGATTAACAACTCATTTGAGTGAAATAATGAGGTGTATGGAGGATGTAAATTTGGAACTAGGATACTCTTGTGAAGTCAATTGTGTACTTGTGTTGCATAGTGAGAAGGGAGGAAATGCATCCAAGTTAGTGGGAAAGGCCTAGATTTCCATTCTGCCTAAGCCATTTTATAGCAACACCCTGGCTAAATCATTACCTTCTTAGAGATTATTATTATCCCAAATGAAATGGGGTCTGGTGGTATGAGAAGAAAGACTAACACTATTTCAGTATACATATTTCTTCCAAAACAGTCAAGTTGATACAAATTCTTTTGACATTGGACAATCAGTAATGCCAAGATGACTTAAGAATACTCTTTCTCCCTCTCTCTGTGCATCCTTCATGCATCTTTCATGCCTTGTTCAGCATTCCTTTCCTGAACTTAACACCCTTTTGTCAAGTCTAGAGTGAGTGATTGAGGAATATTTAACCAAGATGCTCCCTGGCTGCCTCAGCTGACCTTTACAGTAATGGTTAATAGGGAGTGTGTAAGCAATTGCCCCCAAAGCCCTTGAAGACTGACAAAAGCCTGCTGGGACGAGCATTTGGGTATAGGTTACAACAACTGTAAATTGCTCACTTGACATAAGATAACAAGTAAATGAATGGAAATAAATTAATGTGAAATTTAAAATTACAGGTAAAACTGCTGTAGTCAGCAGTTAAAATCTAATGGGAAGTAGAGGCCTTTTCCAAGGACACAAGGGAAGGGTCCTAAGAGGTAATGGGCTAATTAGGAGAGGTCTCATTATCCAATGGTGTATATATTTGAGTGGAGGGGAATTGTACCATTTTTAACTGATGTAACTACCAATCACTTTTGATGAATGAAGCAATCAGTGTTTGATTAGCCATTAAGGAATTCCACAATATATGTGTGTTATAATTAGGTAGATATATACATAAATTGAGATGTACATATTGATATTACATGCAGAGAATACACTTCTTTTTATATATTAGTAAATGGGTATTATATGCCTTCAATTCTAAATTACTAGCAATTGAAAGAAAATTTTTTATTTACTAAAAATTTTTTAGTAAAAATATAAATGATATATCTATATGATATTTTTCCCTTTTAAAAACATAAAAAAGTGACAATTCAGTTAACAGAAGATGAAGATCACTTTATCAATCTCTAGACAATTGATTAGTGGAGGTTGGTAGAATTTTATATCTACTGCAAGCAAGCTAACCTGGGGTACATTTGTCTCATTGCTGATTTAGCCAAGGAGAGTGTGTGACCTGCTCATTGCTTTAGAGAGCTGTTACAAGTCCTGGTTTGTTGGTTGGGATGCTTTGAAATCAAACCATGAAAACATGCATTTTACTGCTTATTTTATTAAAATTCTACAAAATAATAAAAAGGCAATATAAAAATTCTTTTTGTTTAAAAATCAATATGTATTGCTAAAACATTTTATAATGAATATCAAAAATGTGCAGCAAGTAATAGCAGATATTATAAAAACACCTGGCTACCCAGACCTTCCTGTATTAAATTGTAACAATTTAAATACTTTCTAAGATTCTTAATGGTTTTAAAAAGTGGGAGGTCTTATTGGATACATAATGCCAAAGACTGTTCCTCCTACTGAATATTAAAGGTAATTTAAAAAGTAGGATTCAATTCATAATACAAAAACATATTCCAATATTGTCTTTGACATCCAATACAGACAATATAGATAATATTAAAACAACTATGAAATATCACCAATCTGTACAAATTTAGATGATAATATAATTCAAATTTTTTATAACTAGTATTGAATTCAATTATTTCCCACTCTGTGTTTCCTGATACACATGGTAAGAGATAATATTTTCTTCTCTGCAAAAAATAAAACATCTTTTTTATGAAATTTACTTTCTGATTCCCATATTTGATATGGATCCAGGTTTCTGAATGAACTCCAGGAAGTAATAAAACACAAATTTTCAGAGCAGTTTATAAACTTTTCTAACTTTACCAACTCATGTGTTACCTGAACTCCCAGGAAGCGCACTGTCTTTGTATCTACCCATTTCCTTTGCAGGGGACCACTTCTTTCTAGTGCTACAAAATCTTCACATAACTTCAAGTGTTAGGATAAGCCACTTCACATTTATCGTGCTATGCCAGAGATTTCATAAAGATTCCCTTATTTTTTTTGTTGTTGTTTGTTTGTTTGTTTTTAATTAAACCACGCCACGTGGGTCAGAGAACAGCTGAGCAGCAGCAGCCAGCACCTTGTCCCAGGTTTAAGCACAGTATGATCCGCGGCCCTTAGCTGCAATAGCGAGTGTGGCGCTGAGCTCCAGCCCCTTTTCCCTTCAAGGGTTTTCTGGTCTCTGGTGAGTAACTTGGCTCCGCGGGTTCTGTTTTCCTACCTGCCACTGCCGCCAAGGTCCACGCATCAACAGCCTTTGGCAAACTAAGACAGTGACCCTCCCAGTAATGTCCAAAGCATCTGGCCATTATAGTTCACTTAATAATCACCAATTTGGACCTTTTTCCAATGATCTCAATGGAAAGTGATCAAAACACTACCATCACCGCCATTGATTTCTTTTTTTTATCCATTGGTTAGGCCTGGTCAATTATTTTGATTTGTTTTCCTTTCCTTTCCTTTTCTTTTTCTTTTGCTTTTTGGAGGGGGGTTCCTTTCTTGAATGAAGTGAGATTCTGTAGGTGCCTGTTATATCATTTAAGACCCATGAAGTGGGGTTACAACAGAATGAATAGAGGAGAAAACTTATATAATATTCACATTGACTGTAGGTAAAATAATAAATGTCAAGGCTTATTCAAGCCAAAAAACTTTCATCAAATTAAAAGTGAATGGATGGAGGGGATGTGGCTCAAGCAGTTGGGTGCCCAACTCCCACATGGGAGGTCCCAATTTCATTCCTGGTGCATCCTAAAACAGTGGAGGAACAGACTCAAGGAGCAGACAGGCAAAGGAGCCATCTCAGGGAGGGGGCAGGGGTTTGAATAGAATATCTTTAATCTGATATGAAATATCTACCAAAACAGAACAAAAACAACCATTCTATTTCTGGAAGCTGAGTATATTACTATAGGACCAACTCTCATACATACAATCATTATAAACTCTAGAAAAGATGAATGCCTAACTGAAGGTGCAATAAAGCAATGAACAAATAAATATATTAATGAAAGTGTTGATGCTTGGAGGGATGAGATATAAAGGAATGATTTTCACAATTTTAAATCTTGCATCCTGATGGCAGAGTTGAACTTGCACAATGTGAAGAAATTGCACTTAGGGTATTAATATCATCTTCTCATCATTATTTACCTAAATAAGACTTAAAATACATACAAGAAATTTCTGTTGATATGCAAGACTATTTAAAATATATTCAAACTGTATACATTGATAATAAATTTAAAACAATATGGATATGTATATAAATATATATTAAACACAAACCAAAAGCTGCTGAGTCTGTATTGCTGCATGTTAATTTGCTAAGCTGCTGAGTTGGTTACCATAAAATGAGTTGGCCATAACAATGGATATTTATTAGTTCACAAGCTTGCAGTTTTGAGGCTGAGAAAAATGTCCAAATCAAGGCATCATCAAGGGATGTTTTCTCCAGGAAGCCTGGCTGCCAGCAATCCTGGACTCTGTCGTGTGGCAAAGTAATTGTTAGTATCTGCTATTCTCCCCTTCTTTTCCTGGTTTAATTCCTTCCAGTTTCTTGATTCTGTGGTTTTCTCTTCTTTAACTCCATATTCATCCTGTTTATAAAGGACTCCATTAAAAAGATTAAGACTCAAACTGGACCATGCCTGAACTGAAGCAACCCTATCAAAATATACTATTTACAGCAGGTTTTCACATACAGGAATGGATTAGCTTCAAGAACATGATTTTCTGGGGTACAGAGAATTGGAAAACATATTCTTATTAAAGAGTATACACCCGAAGGCAAGATGTATGGTTCAATATAAAGGTTATTTTGCATCATGATATTGGTGTTGTCAGACTTGAAAATTTAGAAATTCTAGAGGTGTTTATTAAAATAACATTACATCTTTAATTACCATTTCCCTTAAGAATATACCTAAATTGATGCCATACTGAATCATTGTGTCTTCATGAATTTAGAAGGACTTGATTATACAGAGTATGTTCTCTGACCACAATGGAATTAAATTAGATATCAACACAAACCAATATTTTGACTATTAAAAAGATACACTTGTACAGTTTGTGATTCAAAAAAATCCGAAGGGAATTGTAAATATATTTTAAATTAAATTTTAATGAAATTATGATATATAAAATTTGGTGGAATAAAGTAAAACAGTGCTTGGAGAAATGTTTAAAATTGTGTTAACAGAAAAGGAGAAAAGTTTAAACACAATGACCAACATTTCCAGTGACCAGGAACAGAAGACCAAAGTGATAATCTAATATGTAGGAGGAAGAAAATCAGAAAGGAAAAGACAAGAAAGCAAAGATATAGAAACTAGACAAACTGCAGGAAAAGGTAACAAAAGAATAAAGATTTTCTTTAAAAATATAAAAAATATTGATCAACCTTCTACCTAGATTTATCAGGATTAGAAAATAATGTAAACAAATATCCAATAGCAGGAATGAAATATAGGTTGTTACTGACAGACATTGTACATATTTTTGCATCTTTTCCTCTTCTTGCTGATCTTCCTTTTCCTTGTTCTCCTTCTTTTCCACCTCATTCCAAATAATTCTTTCCTACTTTAAGTCCTGAAGACATCTCTCAAATTACTGTGGTATGCTATTATTCAATTCACTTCATTTGTGTAGGTTGTTAGAGAGGAATTAAATTTCATATTTTCTATTATGATTAATTTTATAAACCAACAGTTCTGATAGCATTATTGAAATGTACATGCAATTCTCAGGTCAGTGCCTAGCTGTAATATGTCACTTTGGATTATTCCTATATATTATATATATTATATATATAGTATTATATTATACTGTATCCTATATATTATTCTGTTTCATTGCTTATGTCTCAGTTTTTTCTCATGTTGCAGTCAAATTTTACTGATTTTTTACAGCAAGAGTTGTCATTTAGGAAATCCTTCTAACTTTGTCCTCCTAAGATGTGTTATGTTAGTAGGGTTTCATATGAATTTTAGAGCCAAAATGTTAATTTCTCAGGAAAAAATCTGCTGGGAATTTTATTCAGGTTTCATTTAATAAATAAAAATAAGTGATATCCTTATAATATTGAGTTGTTCAATCTACAAATATGCTCTAGCTTTCCGTTAATTTAGTTTTTAAGACTTTCTCAATGAATTTTTAAAATGTTCTTCAGAAGTCCTGTTATACTTATGTTACATATCTGTGCATATGTACAATATGCATAAAATTTAATGCTATTAGCTATTGTTACTTTTAAATTTTCACTGTCTTTTGTTTCTATTGTATACGTGTTTGTTATTTTTTGCTGATTTTACCCAACCAATTGTTTTCTCAAACCCTATTTGTGCGTATTCTCATATTACCTATGAAGATTTTTTATTGTCCACATTGGGAATTGTATATGCTTCTATTTGCTATTCTCATTATTATTTGTTTTTTGAACTTTCATACATTTCATTTTCCTTTTTTTGTCTCACTTTATTGCTTCAGAAAGGAAATGTGTACATAGATTTTTTTTTTTTGGCCTGTTTCCTTAAGAAAGAATGTTTATATCAGGCATATATTAATTTCTATGAAGATTGAAATCAGATGATTTATTTTTTCATTCTTAATTTTTTTTTCATAATAATGATTCTTTACTTGTTTTATTTGCTAAATTTTTCAATATGAATGAATTTTAGCATTATATTTTATGCCTCCCAAGCAATGATCCTATAGTTTTCCTTTAATCTGTCATAAATTACCATATTTAATCTTCTAACTTTAAACAATATATATTTCTGGATTAAATATAACTTGGTCAATACATTATATATCTTATATCACCAATATTTTTATAGAATTTTCACTTACATGGTAACATATTTGAAATACCTACTTTAGTGAACATATCCTCATCTATTCTACAAAAGTCCATTACCTGAAAATGTTTCTCAGTCAGCTTCCTCTCCTTCTATGAAAATTTGTAATGTGGACATTATATGCCCCACGAACCACATTCATACTAATTCCTCCCTTCAATGTTCTTTTGAAGTGGAACTCTCATAGTCACTTCATTCATGTAGTATCTTAAGAAAATTCAAGTGGGCAATATTCTAAGAAATACTTAACACTTCTGAGTTTTTGTCATCCTAATATCATTCATATTTTCCTAATTAAGATCCTTTCTTTAAGAATTCATTCTATTTTTCTGCTTTTAAATATCATGACTAAGTTGGTAAATTTGTTATTCCCCTGTATCTCAATTCAAAAGAATGATTTCCATATTCCTTAGTAATAGTTATTTTGTAATATTTCTCTCCCTTTCTCTGTTTTTTTATTGTTTCCATATGTTGGTGTTACTAAATTAGCCTTCTTTGGCATTTATCAATTTTCTTCTCCTTTCTAAATGGTGTTAATATGTCTATAGCTTAGGTTTTATATACAATAATTTACTCTTCTCCTTTTGGTTTTTTTCAATCATAATATATGTAAGGTCTAAAGGATTTATTGTTCTCTCATTATTCCTTTTTTATTGCTCCCTGTTTTCCCATCATATGTGTGTGTACACATACATGATAGATACATACATATGCACATACATGTGCATGATTTTTATATATGTATATATAAATGATTTTTATATATGCATATATAAATGATCTTCAATATACTTTGGAGTTTATTGAATTGAGTAATTTTATAATAGCTTTTTAATTTCTATGACAAATCCCTTTTCATTTGTTCATGAAGTTGTGTAAATGCTTTTCTTTTGTGTTTGTATATTTGTACATCTAATGTTCCTAAATGCTCTTTTCTTATATAGGAAAGCTAACCTGGGATTACGGGTTTCTTGTGATTGTGGAATTATAAAATAATTCATATCTGCAGCAATGATACATATTAACTATGCAGAATGGACAATTAGGAAAGGATGGAGTCAGCATTTGAATTTCCGGAGTTGTGTAGAAGAATATTATAATGGTTTTATTTACCATTTTCCTTAAGAATATAGCAAAATGGATGATATTGAGCCATTAAACAAGACTTCATGGACTTAAAAGTCTTAATTACATAAAGTATGTTCCCTAAAAAAAAGGAATTAAATTTGATATCAGTAACAATTTGTCTCTTAGAAATTAAACAACACTTGTTCAAACATTCTGTGAATAAAAAGAAATCAAAAGGATAATTTTGAAAAATATTTTAAATTGAATGATAAAGAAAATAGAAAACATCAAATGGATGGACTATAAATAAAGTAGTGCATACAGAGAAGTTTAAAATGGTAAGTGATTATACCAGGGAAAAAGAAAAGTCTAAAAACAATAACCTACATTTTCAATTCAAGAAGACAGGAAGACAAATGCATAGTGATCCAAAATTTAGTAGAAGGAACAAAATAATAAAATAAAGAATAGAAAACAAAGGCATAAAATTAGTATAAGAAAAGGAAATTGTGAATAAAGAAAAAATGTTTATTTGAGAAGAAAATGAACTTCATATATTCCTACCTAGATTTATCACAAATAAGAGAATGAAAACAATTACCAAGAACAAAAATAAAATTGGGTTTTACTGATAGAGTGGTTACACTTGTTGTTAAAAATAAATAAAACAATTTCCATATTGAAAGGATAAGTTTATTGATTGGAAAAGTGCATGATATAGTATAAGCAATATCTAATATTCTGCAAGCAAAATCCAATTCCAATTTTTGCTAGATCTCACACGACTTTATAAATATTTGTTCTTCACCGTGAAGAAAGATGAAATGAATCAAGCATGATATGTGCCTATTCAGCCAGGTCACAGGCAGAGAAAAAAGCTTACAAAGGATATGCTCTTTTTAGGGTTAACTATTTACAGTCCGTATTTCAATGAGGGAAGCTCCTTTAATGGGGAGCTAATTGTTGGATCTATTCTGTGTCCTTAATTCTGCAGTTGTGTCTCAATTAAAATCACTTTAGTTCTTGGTGCAGCCATTTGTAGGAAGATGAAGGCAAAGAAAGTAAATTGAATTGAATTTTCTAATTCAAAACAATCAATTTTCTTTCAGAGTGGTAGGCTCCTGTACTTTGAAGGTCTCTGAAATGTATAGGCACCTGTTAAAATAAGCATCCATGGCATTCTCCATATCATATAATTCTTTGTTTTTACCGAAAAATCATCCAAAAAATCCAAAATAATAAAAATGTGAGGAAAGTTTTCCTGAAAATGTGCATATTACACAAATGCATGGATTTAAAAAGTTAAAACACAGTTGCATAGCACACTGTCATTTATGTAAGCAGCAAAAGGTTGTGCAGGAAACAAATTTTGTGTATTCAATAGGGATAGAATCAAATCCAAGGACTTATATCAACTGTAAATTAACTTCATTCCATTATTTTTAGAATTTTTAATCCAGTAAACATGCTTTGATGTTCAAAATATCTGTTGAACATTCTGCATAGAGCAGTTTTAATCTCTCTGTTCTATAGGCTATAGATGATGGGATTTATGAACAAGGGCACTATGGAATAGAAGACAGCCATGAGAAGATTATTGAGACATGCTTTATTTTCAACAGGGCTAAGGGCAGCAATCAACCCAGAAATTAAAAAGAAAATTAGAATAGCCAACTGTGGGGTACATGTGGATAGGGCTTTGTTACAGGCTTCCACAGAATGCATCCTAAGCACCATTGAATATATATCAAAGAAGGACTTCAGCACAAAAGCAGAACATACTAATCGAATAAAAGAACTAAGAACTAAAGCCATTAACTTGGAAAACTGAATGTCTGAAGATGAGATTCTCAAAATTTGAGGTACATCACAGAAATATTGATGGATCACATTGGACCCTGTGAAGGGAAACTTGAAGATCATGCTTGTGTGGATAACAGAATAGACCAACCCACATGCCGAGGAGCCACCAGCTGCCTTTGTGCACAGACGTGGGGTGATGGTGAGTCCATAGTGCAGAGGGTGGCAAATGGCAATATAGCGATAATAGGATATCACCACAAGGAAAGAAAGCTCTGTCATTATAAGCATGATAGACATGAAAATCTGAGGAGCACATGCTGGGGGAGAAATCAATTTAAGGTCTGACAGAGAACTCACAACTGTTTTGGGAACAGTAACTGAAATGCAGCCAAGGTCTATGAGGGATAAACTTCCTAGAAAAAAGTACATTGGAGAGTGCAGATGAGGGTCAGTTACAATGACAGTAACAGTTAGAAAATTCCCAATCAGGGCTCTCAGATAAATCATTAAGAAGAGCAGACCTTGCAGGATTTGGAGTTCTCAGGAGGTTGAGAGTTCCATAAGGTGGAATTCAGTGAAGATAGTTAGATTGTCCATTTTCTCTAATATGCTGCCATTTCCCTGTAGTCAAAATGTTAAAATGTTAAGAATATATTAAAATCAAATGGAAATAGTCCACATTACTCACAAAGAAAATGCCAACACCATGGGAATCAATGAGAATTTGTATATCTTGAGCAATTCAGCTTACAGGGACCTAAGACAGTATTTTGAAATCAATGAATTCACATATTTCCCCTTACACTTTCTTTCCTAACTCTGCTCTAATATGCCAATTTCAGCATTTATATGATCAGATAATCTAAATACATCAAATTATTTAAAATGATATCAAGTCCCATAAATCTTTAAGTTATGCTTCCTATTTATAGTATTCTAATAAACTATCTTTCCAAACAATGCCAGGAGACATCCAGTAATTATTTTCCCATTTTATGGATTAACAAAGTTTAATTTCAGATACTCATAGTAAGAAAGCCTCTGCATTAGTCCTTTTGTTTGAACACTGAACAACTATTCTCATGTACCTGGTGATAAGGATGATTGCTAATATCACCCAGGTTTGGCCAGTTGAGTAACAATTGGTTTCAGTAACACAGTTAGGAATCATTCTGAGGTACCTCTCAGAATCATTTTAATCCAAGGACAATAGATGAATTATGCCTCATGTCTCTTTCTTTCATCCTTTGAGCCTTTTCATCCTATGAGTCCTTTCTCTCATCCTTTGCAGCAAACACAAAAATAAAAACTGATCCTCTTGAGATTCTAATTGTTTCCTCTTTCCCATTTCAGTGTTTTCCAAAGTTTCCTTCCTCTCTCTCTAGTTTATCTTTGCTACTGACACAATGTCTAAGAAATGCATTCCACATAATGTTATTCTTCCTTAAGTGTATTTCTTTTCATCAGGCATTACTTACAATATTTGAAAAATGACTAATTTTCTGTCCAGATATATTGCCTACATGCTATTCTAGATTTTACAGAAATCTTCTTATTCAAAATAATTATTAAAACCACAATCATTTTACTTTTGCTTGAATTGAAGCATACCGAGTCATAAGATATACTATTTCAGTCTTAATTACACTTTCAATTATAAAACCAATAATCTTGAAGATCTCATTTGAGAACTATTTAATTTTATAATTGGCATAATTAAATGGAGGCATACTAACTATAAAATATTATAAATATAATTTTTAGTAATAATTATTTTTTATGTACCATCCATTTGTTATCTCAAAGTAGCATAAAATTTGATTAGCATTTTATGTGGGTAATATAAATGATGTTGATTTACTCTCATTGATTGTATTCATAAGAATTCATAGGATTTTTGCAAAACATTTATGTAAATTATCTTAATATAATAATGTTTTCCATTATGAATTTTTCTTATAACCTTAATTTTATGAGTAAGACAAAGTCCTTTTGTCAGAAAGTTTATTAAATTTCAAAAACAATTCTCAGTAATTTGATGTATTTACATAAGAAGTAGTTATTGGACATAACAAAAATTCCAGATGATTTTAATCAAATGACACATGCATATTCATCCTTAGAAGTTTCATTCCCATCCTCTTTGTCTTCAGATTGCTTCTTTCCATGTGCTCTGTAAATTTCTAAAATTTCTCTAGGCTAAATTCAGAGTGCATAGTGACAATGTTAGTCATAAGAGTGAGAGAAATTTCATGGTTTTTCCCTGCTCCTTATTACCTCAGGGATATGTAGAAAATATTTACTTCACAATTTCTTAATGTGAAATAAATGCATGGTATATTTATTCCTCCTCAACTGTTAAACATATGAAATAAAAAGCATAATAAGAACCTTATTTCTTAATATCCTGAAAATAAATTTCAAAATTGTCATAGTTAAACTTCACTGTATATATATACAAATCCATTCATATATGAAGGACTATTTTACTCAGAAAATTGATTTATATGAAATGGTATGGTAAATCATTGTTGGTTCTGAATATGTTAGCCATCCTTTACAAACTAGTTTAGGTAGTATTTAATTGATGGTGGTTTCACTCATTCAATTTCTTGGGAATTTGACTCATATTTCAGAATTGGAATACAGCCTATGAATCATATACATATCATCAATATCATTTGTAAAATTAACAACAAAAATAAAACCAGAATCAGAAACTTTCAGATTTTCCATGAAAATCAATTTATAATAAGAGTAAGAAATAAATTATGGTAATGATTTTGAAACATATCACAGCTGTCTCAGTGCATTTTATATTAGCCATTTTTAAAAACATATTAATTAAAGGCTACAAATATACCCGAGAAATGAGGAAACACTTTTACCTTCTGTAATATGAATATTTCTTTTGCACAATTGTGGAAAATTTACAAAATCTGTGATCTTGCTTCATTCTTTCCTTATTAAAATTCAGCTAGTCACTTCTCCAAGAAATTCATATTTACCCATAGCCATAGGAACAATTGTGTTTCTAGATTATTTATAAAAATGGTTATTATTTAGGATGAACCCATATGGATCATGTCTCTCAGGGGACCTAGAGAGCTGGTTAATTTCCCCCATCTAGAGGAGCCAATTTTCTTTCAAGATATGGGATTTTTTACTATACTCTTGTGACTAAATTTGTAACGGTGCTTATTAATAATAAAATTAACAAAGTTTTTGGTTGTTGTTAACTAGAAGAAGTACTAAAAAAAAAGAAGTATTTCAAAATGTTTCATAGTAAATTGTGATTCAGTATATTTTCAAATTTATATCAGTTAATAAATATAATTTATTAACATAACAATATATTCATAAAATCAAACAACCATGATAAAATTATATTTTAAGGGCTTAGAAAAATATTATTGTATGAAGGAAAGTTGTTTAATATTATGCATGTCTGTTTTGTAAGCTCATAACTGTTACTATACACTTATTGTTCATGTATGTTCATG
>JAQZBX010090878.1:0-12456 GCA_029593785.1 Cabassous unicinctus
AACTCAAAGGTTTAAAGGAAAACATGGACAAAGAACAAAAGGAAATCAGGAAAACCACAGATGAACACAAAGAGAATACCAATAGAGAGATAGAAATTATGAAAAGGAAGGAACCAGACAAACCTGAATACCACAGTAACAGAAATTAAAAATTCCTTAGAGGGGTTCAACAGAGATTGGAGTTGGCAGAAGAAAGAACCAGTGAACTTGAAGATAAGACAGTTGAAATTATCCAGTCTGAGTCACAAAAGGAAGAAAGAATGAAAAGTGCCTGAGAGAACAGTGGGACACCATCAAGCATACCAATATACACATTGTGGGCATTCTAGAAGGAGAAGAGAGAGAGGAAGGAGCAGAGAATATTCAAAGAAAATAATGGCTGAAACTTCCCAAACTTAAAGAAAAACATGAATATACATATCCAAGATAACACCAAACACAAAAAAAACAAATAGACCTACAATGTGACATAATCAACCTGTTGAATGCCAAAAATAAAAAAAGAATGCTGAAAGCCACAAGAGACAAGCAATGTGCCATATACAAGGAAGTCTCAAGAAGTTTAAGTACCAATTTCTCATTGAAAACCATGGATGCAAGAAGGTCATGGGATCATATAAAGTGCTGATAGCAAAAAAATTTCCAACTAAGAAATCTATATCCAGCAAAACGTCTTTCAAAAAGGAGGGAAAATTTAAGGCATTCCCAGATAAATGAAAGCTGAGGAAGTTTATGACCACTATACTGGCCCTACAAGAGATGTTAAAGAGAATTCTGCATGTTGAGAGGAAAGGACAATAGACAATAAAGATCTTCAGTAAGGGTAATGACATGGGTAACTATAAATGCCAGTACCAGTGTATTCTGGATTTGTAATTCCACTTTTTACTTCCTACAGGATGTAAAAGGCAAATGCATAAAATGTAATGATAAATCAGTGGTTTTGGACTCAAGTGTATAAAAATATAATCTGATAAGAACTATGTAAAGATGGGGGGACAGAATGTTTACATAGTTGGTGTATCTTATTTAAGTTAAATTGGAATCAAAGAAACAAGTGTATTGTTTATGAATTCCAAAAATAGATATTGGATTATGTTTGTAAACTGGTCTGTTCCTCTGGGCGTGTTAGATTGTATTAGATTCAGAGGTTTCACTTTTACTTGATTAAGACTGGGGTTTTGATTTGGCCACATCAGTGGGACTCACAGAGAAAACAATACGGCAGAGGAGAGAGTTGGAGTTTTTTGATGCTGGAGCCCGGGGAAGTAGATACACAGGAGAAGAACACAGAGAAATAGAGACAGCTCCATAGACATGGCGGAGGCCCCGGGAAGAGAGAGAGCCTGAGAGTCTACAGCTGACCCTGTGGAGAAAACAGAGCAGCTAAGCCCAGGAAGAAATGAGCCCTGGAGAGAGAGAAGAGCGTTATACCAGCCTACAGCTGAGACCAGAAGAAGCTGGGACCACGGAGCCTGAAGAGGAAGGCTGAGCCTTCTGGCAGCTATCATGCTCCAACACGTAGCAAAAGATTTTTGTGAGGAAAGTAATTGACTCTTTATGACCTTGTGACTATAAGCTTCTACCCCAAACACCCTTTATAAAAGCCAACAGAGTTCTGGTACTTTGTGTCAGCACCCCTTTGGTTGACTAATACAAGATTGTTATAGATTTAGGATGTTAAATTTTAGCCCCATGATAACTACAAATAAAATCCTGGAGAATAGGCAAGCTCACAGAGACAGAAAGTAGAGTGCAAGTTGTGAGGGGAATGGGGCAGGGAAATGGAGAGTTAATACATAATGAGTTTGGGTTTCTGTTTTGGGAGATGGGAAAGTTTTAGTAATGGAAGGTGTTGATGGTACCACAACATTGTGAATGTAATTAATCCCACTGAATGGTCTGCTTGGGAATGGTTGAGATGGGAAAATTATGTTATAAATATGTTCCTACAATTAAAAAAAAAAGAAAGCAACTAAAGTGACAGTGACAATTAAATGAAATTGTGATCATAGATGGGATCTAATAAGAGAAGTGAAAAGATTAAAAAAGACAGTATTGGGATATAAAAAAGAAATATCTACTGTAAGCTTTATATCAGTGTTAAGTTTCTTGAACTTGGTAGCTGTACTTAAGGTGGTTACATAAGTAGATATCTTTGTTCTTAGGAAACTTACATGGTACTATTAGGTGTTCTAGGATCATGACATACACATGCTTAAGGTTTAGAAAATAGATTGATAGATAAACAGATGGATGGATGGCCAGACGGCCAGATATATAGATGGATAGATAGATAGATGAATAGATAGAATGATGTGGCAAATGTCGCAAAATGTTAAAATTGGTGGATCTGGGTATCTAGGGGATAGGGGTATGTTAGAGTTCACTGTGTGGTGTGTGTATTATTTTTGTAACTATCTTGTAAGTTTGAAAGTATTAAAAAATAAAAATATGGTAGAGTGGTTTGAAACTTCATTCTGATTGGAAAAGATCCCCATACAGAAATTATGCATCTAATAGGCACATTGAAACCAGAGTGGCTTTCTTCTACTTTTTCCATCTTAGAGCAGAGCACAGCCAATCCCTTATACAAAGTGTCAGCATCAGCCCTTATTTTCCACCCACACATTTCCTCTAGCAAGTATAATCACTTCCTCCTAGGTTCTAGGCTGGGTAAACTCTGAATTTTGGCTGTACACCAGCAGAATACATTTCTGAGCTATATCTCACCAGGAAGCACAAAAGGGATTATCATTAAGGGATAATTTTCCTCAGAATCCAGATTTACCTTACACTTGTGTTAGACCATATACCTGGCTTTTTATTGTATCCTTCTCTTTCCAGGGCTGCTTGCTCTGACCTATGCCTTGTTGACTCACTCTCTGGGTGAGATCTGGGTCTGCAAATAAATTGCTTGGCTGCTGACACAGCCTGCTTAGAACTGACAGGAACTCTCAGTTACATCCCTGCATCCAGCTGGGCTTTGGTCATCCCAGGCCTGACCCCTAACTCCAGAACCCAAATTACCCAAGTTTTTGGTGTTAACCTGAAAAGAGAAAGAGAATGGAAAGTTAATGACCACAGGCATTTTGTGCACAAGAAAGCAGTCCCAGATAAAGTCTGTTCATCAAGGCAATAATGTTGGAAACAGTTTTTCTCCTTGAAGCAACCAACGTCTGTAGAGTATCCAAGGGGCTTATGATCCCTTAAGTAGAGGAGTAATAAGAGAACTTGGGGTTTTTTTTATAAGCTGAGTAAGAAAAAGATTTAAAAAGCACTAAAAGGATTAAAGAGTTTCCAGATTTGAGTAAATGTATTTCTTTAAATCTTGCTCTAAACCAGAAGTTTTTAATCTGAGGTGTACGTACGTTTTGGGGGATGGGAAAAAGGGATGTTTATAAAACCATGACTATTTTGTTATAGGACTATACTCTGATGAAATGAAAGCTTGTTACCTTCAAAAAGTGTCATGTCTTTAAAAGGATAAAAACCAATGATCTAAGCCACATTCTTCTTCAATGTATGTCATGGAAAGAAAATTTATCGAAAAGAAGGCTTTATAGTATAAAAATGGTATTTTTATTCAAAAAGTTATATTTTAAATTCTGGGCTAATCATTGACCTCAGTTTTCCATACCTATGAGATGCTGATATTTAGGCCAATGGTTTTCCAGTTGGAGAGTCTGTATAGTGACAGGTTTGAGAGCATAAGCTTTCCTGAAACATTGTGTCTTAACAACTAGCAAAAAAGGTAGGTTCATGTCAAAAGGTCTCAGGATCCAAGGTGATGATGCAGTTCTCACTGGCCAAGGATGGAACAGTTTGAGCTCAATAAAATAACTTCAAGAAATTAAAACACATCAAATATGTTTAAATCCTAACATTTTTGATGATCCTAAAAATAAAATATTTGGTTACTCTTAATGGATGCAAGAGAACTGACTCATTAGTTTGAAAACTGCTAAATAAAGAGAATCAATCAAGCATCCATACTACCTTTCCTACACAAATTGTATTAAGTATTTTATAAGCCAAAGGGGTGCTGATGCAAAATACGAGAAACCTGTTGGCTTTTATAAAGGGTATTTATTTGGGGTAGAAGCTTACAGTTACCAGGCCATAAAGCATAAGTTACTTCCCTCATGAAAGTCTACTGCCATGTGTTGGAGCAAAATGGCTGCCGACATCTTAAGAGTTCAGACTTTCTGGGTTCCTCTCTTCCTGGGGCTTGCTTCTCTCCCAGCTCAGCTCCTCTGCTATCTCTACAAGGCCAGTTGTAGACTATCAGGCAAACAGCTTGTTTCTCTTCCCTAGGCCTTTTCTCTTTCCTCATGACCAAGCTCCTCTGTGTGCTTACCTCCTGGGGCTCCAGCTCAAAAACTCCAGACTCCCTTCTCTGCGGTGCGGTTTCTCTGTGAGTCCCTGCCCACAAAGGGGGCAGAGATGCAATGTCCTATTGACGTGGCCCAATCAAAGCCTTAATCATTATTTAATCAAGTAAAAGTAAAACCTCTGAATCTAATACACTCTAATACACCCAGAGAAAAAGACTAGTTTACAAACATAATCCAATACTACTTTTTGGAATTCATCAATAATCTCAAACTACTACAAGTATCTCAATGGAGATAGAAGTTTTGCTTTATAAAATTATTCCAGCTACTAAGTGAAGAAGTGATGTTAGAATGTGAATAGCACCATTTTGCAACCCCTAATAAACTGAGAGATCTAAATATTGGTCATCAACATCTGCTAGTATGACAAAAATAGACAACTAGATATTATATGTCTTCTGATAGAAGTAGCAACACCATGTTTGACAGTTTGAAGTTCTTTTATGAATCCCAGAAAAGATTATGTTTTTGAACTAATCCATTCCTGTGGGTGAGGGGTCCTTATTCAGTTAAGGGACCTTTAATTAGATCACTTGATTACATTGTTTTAGGGTTTTTGATTGACTACATCAGTAAGGCATGACCCAGGTTGCGTCTCCACCCTCTTGCTGTGTCTTATATAAACTGAGAACACACAGAGAGGAGAGAGAGACACTGAAAAGAGCCTGGCCATTTTGACTCAGCCATGTGAGAGAGAGGACTCCAAGTTCACCTACAGCTATAGAAAGAATCCCCAGGAGGCTCAAGGAGACAAGGCCCAGGGAGTGATGCCTGACTGCCCACAGCTGAGCTCCAGGAGAAAGTAAAGCAAGACCAGCAGACCCGCCATCTTGCTTCATTATGTGGCAGGACTCTAGGATCTGCTAGCAGCCAAACTTTGGTGAGAAATCATCTCCAATGATGCCTTGATTCAAATATTTTTGCAGCTGCTGAACTGTAAGCTTTTACCAAATAAATCCCTTTTATAAAAGCCAACACATTTCTGTTATTTTTGTATTGGCAGCCTTTTGCAAACTAAGATACCGCATATGAAAGCCTTACCAACAATATCAAAGTTAAATCTGCTCAAGTGTCTAAATGCCAATTTAAACAAAACACAGAAGACATATATATTAAAAGATACCAAAGGAATGCAATAAGCATTTTCCAGAGTAAGAAATTCTATAAAGAACAATGAGGTCGTTTCTTAAATAACTGCAAAAACACAAAAATAATTTAAAAAGTAGGTGGGGCCTAAAGAAAAGAGACTTAAGAGACACATCAGCGAACTGCAGTGTGTGGATCTTATTTGGATGCTGATATAAATAAAAATAATTAAAATAGGGCATTTTGGACACAATCAGAAATTTGAGCTGAATATTTGATATTAAGAAATTATCAATAATGTTTTTAGGTATGATAATGGTATTCTAGTTATGTTTAAGTTTTGTTTAAAGAGTCCTTAACTTTTAGAGATATGTGGTGAAATATTTTCAGGTAAAATGATATGACCTCTGGCCTTGCTTCAGTATGATATAGGAGCATATGGAGTAGATGGGGGCATAGATGAAAACAGATTGGCCATGAGTTGAATTGTTGAAGCTGCATAAAGAGTACACAGGTGTTCATCATTCTCTTTTGTCCAGTTTTACAAATGATTGAAACTTTCAATAAAAAAATTTTAAATCAATTTTATTGATACATATTAATAAAGCATACAATCCATCCTCAATCAAAAATTAAAAAAAAATACGAAGCCAGGAAAAAGAAATGAAAAGGCATACAGATTAGAAAAGAAGCAATAAAACTGTCTCTATTTGCAGATGACACTATTGTCTACATAGAAAATCCCAAGGAATCTACAAAATAAATTCAGCAAGGTTATAGGATACAAGATGAACAGACAAAAATCAACTACATTGGAATTGAGAGAAAAAAAAAACATTTACATTTCTACATGCTAACAACAACCACATGGAAACCAAAATTAAAAAACACAATACTACTTACAATTGTTCCAAAAAATGTAAATGCTTGGGTATAAACTTAACAATGCTGTATGCTGAATGCTGAAAATTACAAAATGTCAATGAGAGAAGTCAAAGAAAACCTAAATAAATCGAGAGACACACCATGTTCGTGGGTTAGAAAACTCAATATAGTAAAGATGTCAATTCTCCCCAAATTGTTATAGAGTTTAATGCAATTCCTATCAAAATCCCAAGAAGTTTTTTTTTGTTTTTGTTTTTTTAAGACCTACACCAAGTTATTCTAAAATTTATATGGAAAGGGAAAAGAATTAGAATAACTAAAACAATTTTGAAAAAGAAGACAACAGTGGGAGTAATCATTCTATCCCATGCAAAGTCTTACTATATAGCTATAGTAGTCAAGACAAGTGTGATACTAACGGAGGGATAGCCATAGAGACCAATGAAACAGAATGGAGAACTCAGAAATTCTCATACAAATATGCCCAAATGATTTTTCACAAAGCTAAAAAAGTATTCAATGGCGGAAATACAGCCTTTTAACCAAAGGGTATTGGAGTAATTAGACATCACAGGGATAAAAATGAACCTTGACTTAAACCTCACACATTATATAAATGAACTCAAAATGGATCATGGACTTAATGTAAAATTATAAAACATTAGTTAAAAACAAAGAAAAAAAATCTTCATAACCTAGAGCAGGTGAAATATTCTTAGACTCTCAACCAAAAGTATGCTCCATAAAAGTTAAAATCATTAAATTGGACAAAATCAAAATTTTAAACTTTCGCTCTGCAAAAGACCATGTTAAAAGTTTGAAAAGATAAATTATGAAACAAAATTTCAAATCATGTATTCAACAAATAACTTATATGTAGAATATATAAAGAACTCTCAAAACTCAAAATTAAACAAACAATCCAACTAGAAAATGGGTGAAAGACATGAACAGAAATTTCACCGAAGAGGATGTACTAATGGCAAATAAGCACATCAGAAGATGTTCAAGATCATTAGCCATTAGGGAAATGCAAATTAAGATCACAATGAGATATCACTACATACCTATCAGAATAGTTAAAACAAAAAATAGTGATACCACCAAATGATGAAGCAGATGCAGAGAAAATTATTCATGCATCACTGGTGGAATTGTAAAATGGTACATGCTTCCTGAAAAAAATTTGGCAATTTCTTCTAAAACCAAAAAAGGCACTTACCATATACCCAGCAATTGCACTTTTGTGCGTTTATCCCAGAGCAATGAAAATCTATGTTCACCCAAAAACTTGTACACGAATGTTCATATCAGCTTTATTTCTAATAGCCAAAACCTGGAAACAATCCAAATGTCCTTCAATGGGCAAATAGTTAAAGAAACTAGTACATTCATACAATTGACTACTACTCAGAAATAAAAAGGAATGAACACACAACAACTGGAATGGACCTCAAATTATGCTGAGTGAAAAAAATATCAATAATTACATTTAATATAACCCCAATTATATAACATTCTTGAAATAGCAAAATTATTGAGTTAAGAGAACAAATTAGTGGTTCCCAGAGATTAGGCAGGGATGGATGACAGGGGAAAGAGATATGTTTAGGTATAAAAGGGTAGCATGAGGAAGCCTTGTCTTGGTGGAAGTTATGTATCTTAATTGTGGTGGTAATTACACAAAGCTACACATGTGATAAAACTACACAGACCTATTTAAACATACATATACACACAGACAAATGAATGCATGTTTGTGTAAAACCTGAATAAACTGTGGATTGTACAATGTCAATCTCTTGGCTTTCATATTGTACTATAGTTATACAAGATGTCAACATTAGAGAAGGCAGGGCGAAGGTTGCATGGGAGCAATCTGTATATTACTTTGCAACTTCCTGTGCATCTATTCTTGTTTTATTTCAAAACAAACAAAAAACCCCACCATAGGTCCTGCAATCCGGTGGATCTTGGTTCTTAATCCCAGCTCTGCATACAAAACTTGTATTTTGCTGGACAAGTTATTAAATTCTTTGAGTCTGTTTCTCCATTTGTAAAAAGGCCCAATTGTAGTTTCTACGTTATAGAACTGGTGCATATAAAGCCTGGCACATAACAAGCATCATATAAATGTAAACTCCCATGATTATTGGTTGGCCATGTGTTCATAGCCCAGACAGTACACTTCACTGGGTGACAAGTACATGGCTTTCAGACATGACTCCTAGGGAAATAAACAGTCTCCTCTGGACTAGTCTTGGAATCTATAAAATGACAGCAGGCATCATAAACAATGACTTGCCTTTTGAAAATGAGAGGATAGAAAAATCTAATGTAACAGAGAACAATAAGGGGTTAATAAAGGAAGGAAGAAAGTACGGGAAGCACAGACACACACCACAAATAGCAAAAGCAAGGAATGAGACCACCTTTAAAAATGGATATTCCAGTCCACATTTGCTCAGCAACATCAGAGTGTTTAAAGACCCTGGAATTTATATGGAATCTTCATCTAAATTATTTCTGTTTAATAGTAGACCATGATAGTGCATTTCACAAAGATGTGTATATTTTCCATGAAGGATTATTTCTTTTAAAAAGGAAAAATAATGGCCAGATAATCATTTTTATTTAAAATTTGCTTTCAAGGAGAGTATATGCTAATGGAAGAGACATAGGCAAATAATTTAATATCACTGTAAAAGACAAAGTTGAAGACAAGAGGTCTGCACAGGGTACAGTGAGAACAGACAGAAGAGGCAGTTATGGCAAACTAGAGGATCAGATTTCCTAGAGGAGATGGTATCTGAGCTGAATCTTGAAGGTGGAGTAAGTATGGCAATGGTTGTACAACACTGCCAGGCAGCAGGAACAGCAAGAGCAAAGGTGCGGCGCCAGTGATTTGCTGGCACCTACAAGCATTTTGATATTACTACAACATCAAGTCCAAGGAAGGGTATGACCTACAAGAGTGTAATATCTCAGAAAGGGAGAAAAGGGCATTTGAAGAAAATTGTCTTCAAGCTTTTCCACTGTGTATAAATCCTAGAAAACATTATTTGTGCAAGTAAGCACTTTCATCATAGCACACCTATTTCTGCAATAAGCAAAGAAGACAAGACATAAGTCTTTGAAAGCTAAGCTTAATTTCCATGAATAAATTCTGCATTTCCAACATACTTTTCTCTGCAAACTGTGAAAATACACATTTACTAAGCTTTTAAAAACAATCTTTTTTTTTTTCTCTTGGAATTGGCTGTGATCTGATGACCTTTCTTATAAAATGTGGAATCTTAAGGGAATCACAAAGGAAGCTGGAAAAACAGTCATAGAAACCTGTAGAATGGTTATTGGTTTCTGCCTGTTTGCTTGGGGATACATTTTTTAAATCATTTGTTGGGGACTGGTCTGAGGACTAAAGCTTATTGCTAATGTAATGGGCACAGAGAAACAGTATCTAATGGAGGAAGCACATTTATTGGTACGTTATATCAATTACACCTCTATTCAATGCTTCTGTTCTGGTTTGCCTCAAACCAAGATGCTGACATTTCCCAGTCACGCTGTGCGTGCAACTGAGGCTTACTTTAGGGAAGAGAGTACAGCACAAGCCTGCCCCAACTTGCATAGCCCCCCAAAGCACCTGAATGTTCAAATACACGAACAAAGGCTTAATTCACAAAGACCTTCCTTGTGCTTTATTCTGAAGAACAAATCTTGTTGGTCTGTAAAAAAAATTCCATAGGGGTCAAGCTTCTATGAAAAGTACTTTGCCATGTTTAGCAGGTATTCCACTAACTTGTTTGAGAATGGTGAGTGTGTTAGAAGAAAATAAATTGTTAATTAACTAGGAGTTACTAAAATGACTATGAGTCACTTAACACTTGATGTGTTTAAAAAGCATGACAATCAATCTGTGCTGATGTAAATAACTCAGAAGGTTTATTCTTACATTTTCAGGTAGGTATAAAAACACCACTTCATCCCCAGCTATACATTTTTCATTTTGCTTAATCCTGTCATTCTCATTTGAGAAGCTCAAGTTTGATGACTTGTCTAACTCTGCAAGACCAATATGCCATCTATCACTTGTCGTCAACAATGTCAGTCTTCTGAATCTAAATTCCCAAACAAATTCTTTAGGAATGGATTATTTTTATATTGACCAAGGAAGATGGCTTATGAATAAATCATTTAAAGAACTTTACAATTTCAAGAAATCCTTTCAAATAATTTGTTCTGAAGAAAATTGGGTGAATTTAATATCAAAATATCATCATAGCTACAGGCAATAATATGGATGAATCTCCTAAACATAATGTTGAGTAAAAGAAGCCAAACACCAAAGAGTACATATTGTATAATTCCGCTGATACAAAGCTCAAAAGGAGGCAAAACTAATCTATGCTTTTTTAAGTCAGAAGAATGATCACCCTTGAAGAGTGGGATACAAGGGAAGCATTTGGGTGCTGATAAGGTTTGGCTTCTTGATTGAAGTACCAGTTACAAGGATGAGTTCAGTTTGTGAAATTTCCTTGAGCAGCACACTTATGGTTTATGTTTTTTTCTGTACATTTGTTATGCGTCAATAAAAAGTAAATGAGTGAAAATAAAGATTATGGGTTCTGCATCAATGAAGAGCCTGCGTTAAAAAACAACATTCAAAGAACTATTATTTTATAATCTTCATTGCTCAGTCCCCCTGACTGGTCCCTGTTTCTTTATTCCCTGGACTCAGACTGGGTATCTAACTCTTCGTGGAATGAATACAAATGCACATTTTCACCTGAAATAAGGGCTATTTAAAATAACACTACCTGAAAAAAATAAAAATAAAAAATAACATTACCCGAGTTCCATTGACCTTCAAGACCCACTCAATGCTTACCCTCTCTATGAGCACTGCTCAACGGGAGTCAGTATTATGGGATGGATGCAATGATTCTCAGCCTTGGCTGCACATTGAAATCACCCAGGGAACCTAGCCTGAGTCCTACTCCGGGAGATTCTAATTGTTATGGGTGTGTTGGGGATGAATCATGTTCCCCACAAAAGGTATGTTCAAATCTTTTTTAGTTTTTTTTTGAGGTACCAGGGCCGGCGATTAAACCCTGGACTTTGTATGTAGGAAGCCAGCGCTCAACCACTGAGCCACATTGGCATCCCTGAGTTGTTTTTTTTTCATTTGTTTGCTTGCTGTTTATTTTTTAGGAGGGACAGGGGTCCGAACTTGGGACCTCCCATGTGGGAAGCAGTCGCTCAACTGCTTGAGCCACTTCAGCCCCCATGTTCAAATTTTAATCTGTGATGCGAATATTCTCACTGTCCTGATTTTGTGATAATCAGGGTAGGCTAAACATTCGCTATATTAGAGACCATGCATGTGTCCCCAGACCTAGTTTTTCTCCCTAGGTCTGGTTTTTGGAATGCTGGTGATAAACTAAGCCTGATTTATTATATGACCATCCTGTATGGGAAAAGACTGTAGCTTTGGATATCTTTGGTCAACCTTAAGAGATATAGCAGGGCGAAGGATGTGGCTCGGGTGGTTGAGCATCCATCTCCCATATGGAGAGACCTGGATTCGATCACCGGGACCTTCCAGTAAAAATTTTAAAAAAGAAAGATATAGAAGGCAAGTGGGTCACCAGGCCCCGTGCATGAGTGCACCACCAGGTCCCGTAAGCCATGCAGCAAGATGATGGCATAAGAGGAGAGTGACACAAGGGAGATCCAAGATGAGATGCACTGAAAAACCAGGAACTAAGGTGGCACAAGCAGTGCGGTGCCTCTCTCCCACATCGGAGGTTCCGAGGCTCGAATCCCAGTGAAGACAAGAGGAGAAGGATGAGACGAGAGGGCAGGAAACAGACACAGAGTTGCCCAGTGAATGGACACAAAAACAGCAAAAACGGGGGGGCGGGACGACTGGTAAAAATGGGTAAAAGTAAATAAATAAATAAATCCTTAAAAAAAAGTATAGGGGAAGAAGATATGGACTATAGTTGGTAGTAATACTTTGACGATGCTCTTTCATGATTTGTTAACAAATGTTTCACAACAATGCAGGGTGTTTGTGTGTGTG
>JAQZBX010090879.1:0-12458 GCA_029593785.1 Cabassous unicinctus
GGGGGGGGGGGGGGGGGGGGGGGGGGGCAGTTCTGCCACCCTCAGATTCCAGGCTATTTCCAGTGATTAAGAGAAAAAAATGTAACACTACATGGTCAAGAAATTGTTCAGCAAGCTGGAGGCTGTTAACTTTTATCACTAAATGGTTTAGGAGCCTCACAATTTTGAGACATCTCCCAACCCTTCCTTGGTGTGAGCAATAGCTATTGAATTAAAGCCCTCTGGAAATAGATGACATTTGCAGTCAAGTAGGAGCGGCAGCAGAGAGTCCAGGGGAAAGGCCAGGAGACCACCTGGCAACAGGCTTCATCTAATGCAGACTTCCCAACCTCAGCACTCTGGCATTTGGGGCCAAATCATTCTTTCCTGGGAGGGGGGGTGAGCTGTCCTGTGCATTGCAGGAAGTTTAGCAGGATCTCTGGCCTCTGCCCAGTAGATGCCAGTGGTACCTCCCAGTTGTGAAAATAAAAAATGTCTCCAGACATTGCCGTATGTCCCCTGGGAAGCAGAATTGTCCCCCTATCCCCCAACCCATTAACAACCACTTCTCTAGGATCAACTCTGCTGCTAATTAGCAGTGTGATGAAGATCCTCACTTACCTTCTCAGGGGCCCATAAATTCTCATCCATGAGATGAGCGAATGGACCAGATTAATCCCAAAAATACGCACAATGTATCTACTAGTGATACCTGAGCCAATTTTAGGTCACTGAGTCACACAGAAAGGCTTTTCCCTTTTGGAAGAATGGCTCCTTTTAGTGCCAGTAAGTCTTTAGTACCTCTTGAACTCTTTTTTTTTTTTTGGAGGTACCGGGAATTGAACCTGGGACCTCTTACATGAGAAGCAGGTGCTTAACTACTGAGCTACACATGCTCGCACTAATCTCCCTTTGTGAAAGAGAAAATTCTCAGACTCAGAGCCTTGGGCAAACAACATCTAAATTTTAAATCACTTTTATGATTTCATCCTATCTTCTATGTATGTCAGTCAAGTGATGCTGGGTTTCCATTTATAGTAGTGATAGAGTTTCCTTTTAAAGCACTTTATTTAAATAAAATATAGAAAATCATATAGAAAATTTTAAAGAAAATAATAGTACATGTACCAGTATGGCAAAAGACACAAAAATTTTTAGGAGGCACTGGAAGGGTTAACCCTGCCCTTCCCCGTCCCTGTCCCCAGGTTCCTAAAACTTCCTCCTTGGCATTTTCTTGGATGCTTCAGATTGAACTCAAGACTTGAGGTAGCCTTAATAACTGGAAAACTCCTGAATCTGAGTTTCATCTACAGTTGTATTGTAAAGGTTGGTCATTTGTCATCTCAAATTAGTTTGCTAGTTTGGTGACAGCACTGGGAAGATTTTACTGTATTTTGCACTCATGAATTTTCTTCCAGAGCAGGAAATGCAAAGGTACTTGCTGAATTCATGGTCATTTACAGATGGGCAGTGATGACAAAGGCCAAAAATCAAAGAAAGACCTCTAAATCACCTGCACATTTTGCGCATACAAAATGTGTAAATTAGCTATTTGCTCATTTTTCTCTTCTGGTTATCTAAGGTCTCGAGCTGTGAAAAATGGATGCCCAACACCCCTGTAAAGAGACAGCCCTGGGGGTGAGCAAAGCCAGGTCAAGGACCAGGCCTCCTAGGACAGGAGTCATCAACCAGATCGTGAAGCCTAAGGTGTCCGTGTTCTCCTCCCTTCAAAATGTCCTGAGCTCTTGCACAGACATACTCCCCAACCTGACGCTTCTTTCAGCAAGATAGCTCTGGCTATCGGAAGATGCTTGGAGAAAACGCCCAAGTTCCCAACATCTAAGCATGCTAGACGTCACGACTAAAAGCCAGCTCTCGATTTAAAGGGGTTCCATGGAGAGTGGCAAAACATGTAAGTCTTCTGAGCTCCTCAGCAGAAAGTGCCACGCTGACAATGTCCCGTGACGATTCGTCTTGCAGGCACCACTGCTCACAAGGCCAGCAGCAGAAGGAACAAGGGATTTATCATATACCAACACCAAATCAGAGCCCAGCACTTTTAGACACTTGCCAGGATGCCTGGAGACTGCAGACTTCATCAATTTTTGGTTAAGGAAAATGTTCCTACAATTACTGGTCCTGGCCATCAAAACAATAACAGCAAACAGACTCTTGATCCCACTGGCATTTTCTTCTCCCTCTAGAACAAGCACACCGTAAACCCACACCTCTGATCACAACTGTAAGTGTGAGAGATCAAGAATCAAGCTTGAAACTGAAATGGCAATCCTTTTTCCCCCTTCTTTGGAGGTGGCAGATATAAATCAGAGCCAACACACAGGAAGGCAGAGAGCACAACACCCAACAGCAGTCTTGGTTGGGGTGCCACTCACCCCCTTGGCCCCAGGCCACACCCTGGAGGTATTAACTCAAATATTGATCAGGCACCTACGATGTGCGGTCGCTGCTGGGAACTGGGGCCACGTCGGCGATGAAGCCCACCCAGCCTCTGCCCCACGTGGCGTGTTCCAGGCAGAGACGCAGAGCATAAACAACAAACAAAATGCACAATTACACGTGATGTAGCCTGCGTGAGGCAGAACGATGTGGCGGCGGGAAGTGACAGCCAAGGCTCCTTGGAGGCAACGACCTTAAACAGATACCTGCCTGGCCGACTGGGTTCTGGGAAAGTACAGATGACCACGCAACATGACATCATCATAAGCAAAGTTTTGATTAAAATTCCAAAAAACCCCAACACAAACAAAAAACAAAAATATAGTGAAAGCTTCCTGATTCCTTCCTAGTCCCTGGTTGGGATCACCCCTCCCCCACCCCGCCACCACGAAGGGAAGCCTGGAAAATCCCTGCGCTGCCAGGTCGCTGGGGCTCAAAGTCCTCTGCTCCCCGCCCCACCCACCTATGGAAAAGTACTGGCGTCTCAGGGGCTGGGCTTCTTCCAGGGGTCCCTGGTGGGGGCAAGCCTCCACTCCCCACCCAATCCCCACAGGGAGATCCCACCCTGCTGAGCTGAGCCCCAACCTACCTCCCTGGCCCCAATGGTTTCACACCCTTGAACAGCCCTGTCCAAATATCCAAGCAGTTAAGTGTGGCGCGGAGCCAGGAAAAAAGCCCTGAAAAGCAGTGAGGCTCGCAGACCCGAAGGAGGAGGGGAAGGAGCCCCCACATCTCGCCGCCTGCGTGACGGCAGGGAATCGAGTCCCCAAAGACACACGGTGACCCTGAATGGGGGGGGGGAGGAGGTTCCAGAGCAGAAGGAAAGCTCGGGATGGGTGGGCAGAGGTGGG
This sequence comes from Cabassous unicinctus, assembly GCA_029593785.1. Classification (NCBI taxonomy): domain Eukaryota; kingdom Metazoa; phylum Chordata; class Mammalia; order Cingulata; family Chlamyphoridae; genus Cabassous; species Cabassous unicinctus. The sequence continues at coordinate 3,288 of JAQZBX010090879.1, forward strand.
CGGCCACGGGACAGGATGGGTACGAGGACCCTCCTGCTTCTGTCCATGGGATGACACACCTGGCTGGCCAGGGCACACCTGGACAGTGGGCCAAGCCAGCTTTCCAACAGTTGTTCACTGTTCCCCAAGCAGAGCCGCCTGGCCGCCAGGCTCCCCACAGACAGGGGGTTTTTTCTCCTGCTTGGTGGGCCACGCCTTCCACAGGCACATACTCCCTCCATCCAAGGGCTTCGTCCAAGCCCCAGGCTCTGACCACAAAAAGTGCCCTTTTCTTTGGCGCGCTCACCTCAGACGTGAGGTCCCAGCGAGCCAAACCGCCTACCAAAAGGACATCCCCAGCACATTTCTTTCTAGTCAGAGGGTCCGTGGCTGGCGGCCACCAACAGCACGTCCTTCCCCAGCCTGGGGCCTTGCAGATGAGTGCCCCGGTCCCTATCTTAGCTAAGGCAGGAGAGCAAGCTGCGTGGAGGTGGCTGCTGGCTTGTCGAGGGCGCTCTGGGCTGCCCCAAAGCTGACTGAGCGAATCTCTGGTAAAGCCAAACTGCAGGACACGGGGCTGCCGGGGTCAGCCCAGCGCCAGGCGCCCACTCCATCTCCTCCAGCGAGGCATGCGGAGCCCTCCACCGAAAGACTCCATTCCTCTGCGGGGAGCCCACCCTACCTGAGGGCTATAAGGACACTCTTCATGGGAGTTAAAAAAAATGGGGGGGGGGGTCACACAAAACCTGGTTGTGAAAGGAAAAGAAAATGCCAACTGTTTGACACCCATCAGATTTATGACCATTTTTTAAAGCCTCAAGTACGTCACAAGCTGTGGCCCACCCACTGTACTGCCCCAACTGTAAACAAGGCTGGGTGCCCACCCCAGCTCTCCCCTATCGGATCTGCCGTCCTCCACCTCTAAAAAGCCCTTGTCTCCCTCCCTTGGTCTCAGGTGGGTTAAAAAGACGCCTGCTTGTATATATACGGAGAGCACACCACGGAACTCTCCAGGCTAAACCTCCAAGACAAACACGGCCTGCTCACGCCTCCACCGTCGGCAGGCAGGCCACAGATGTTAATAAACATGCTTGGGGTTTACAAGCTGCCCATCTATTTCTCCGTCCGTTTTTTACCCGACAAGTCAGGAGATCATATTTTCCCCCTTCCCTTAACGTACGAACTCAGTAAACTGTTGTCGGGGCTGGCGATAAATTTATGAATTTTGGCCTCCAGATGTGGCTGGAAATAAAAGTCAACACAGGGCATGAGCAACTGCATTTCAGGCTTGTGCCCTGCGAGGCTGAGTCTGCAAAAACTGGCGCCCAGAGAGACTCAATTGCCCTTTCCAGTGAGACACCAGGAGACAGTGTGCCGAAAGGTAGGGATGTTATTTGCAACGGAAAAGGCATGTCAAGGTGCTTTGGAAAATGGAGGGTAGAGATTAGCGTGTAGAGATGTGAACCCATGTCCAGGGTACCCAGCCCAGCTCTGGCCAGGTAAGTCGCCGTGGTACCTTCCGGCAACTCCACTGCGACACAACTCCTATTGGGGGAAAGCCTTCAAAGCAGAAGAAATTGAAATAAAATCCTATTGTGGGATTTTCTTTTCTAATACCATCTTTCAGAGAGAAGAGACAGGGAGACGTTCAGAAAGGAAAGCAAAGAGTCAAGTGCATATCAATAGGTCCATTCCAAACAAGAACCAGTAGTTTTTATTCGATTCTCTAGAAAATCGAAAGACCTGTTAGGCTCATTAGACTTTCAGCTCACCTATCCATAGTGAGAAGCAGGAAAGAAAAGCCCATGCACATCTGAAAACAAAACAAAACAAAACAAAACAAAACAAAAAAATACGCAATGGGCTATATAACTTGGCATTTCTTTCGATTTTTCTTTAGAAGAGAAAAAACAAGAGACAGAGCTCTAGGCATAGCATTTGAGTGGAATACCGCATGTCTTCTTGGAGAGTATTTGCTTTAACAAAGTAATAAAACAAAAATTCATAAGGCGAAGGTTTTCTTGGTAACAATTCAGTGGAAATATTTGTGAAGTCCTGAAGTGCCTACTGAAGATGTTCGTCCTGGAAATGGCTTGGCCAAGGGGAAAATGGATACAGCCATCCTAAAAGTCCACCTTTGCTCAGCCGCCGAGAAGAGGCTAATAATTCATCTCCGAACATTGACAAATGACACCACATCTCCAGGAAAATGGGATCCGGTAAGCCATTGGGAATTACTGCCCTTAAAGAGACCATTAGCTATACACTTAGGACTTGAATCAAAAGACAATGGTTTGGGTTTTACATGTATGGATTTTATATCTTGTTTTGTTTTGTTTTTGAATGGAACTTTAAGGGGTAATGGCTCTCCTCCTCTGCATATGAAGTCACAGAACTATGGAATTATAATGCCAGAAGGGTTCAAAAAAGTCAACTATTAATTTCCTGCCTCTGTACCTTGAAATAATTAGAGACCACAAAATGGCAGCATGCTACTGGCCGACGCGGCTTGTGCACGTCTGATGTGCTTTACTTAGCTGAAGTGTGCTTGATCATTTTTGGAATTAGGTGATGAGATTTAAAGATTGGGAGGGGAAGTGGGTGTGGCTCAGTGGATAGAGCTCCCATTTACCATATGGGAGGCCCCGGGTTCGCTTCCCGGGGCCTCCTTGTGAGGGCAGGCCGGCCCGCTCGGCCCGGTGGGCTGATGCAGCAAGACCTCACAACAGGAAGCGGGTGTGGCTGAATTGATAGAGCCCCCATTTACCATGTGTGAGGCCCCGGGTTCGCTTCCCGGGGCCTCCTTGTGAGGGCAGGCCGGCCCGCGAGGCACGGTGGGCTGATGCAGCGGGACCTCACAGCAAGGGGGAGGTAAGCAGACACGGAGAAAACACACAGCGAATGGACACAGCAAGCACAAGCAGCAAGGGGGGGGATAAATAAATAAATAAATAAATCTTTAAAAAAAAATAAAATAAAATAAAGATTGGGAGATTTTTATCATTTTTTTATATAAAAATCTGGAGTTCTGAATGGTTTTGAAAGATGAGAAGATATGGCAACCCCACACCTGAATCACTACACAGCAAAAAATAGCTAAAGCTGAGAAGCAGCTGCCACTTTACGGCAGGGCATGGGCTCTCCAGTGTAATATAGTCCCTGTACCATGACAGAGCATCTGACCTTGTCATTCATTTGGGTTCCTTCCTGGCTCCCATAAGCATTTGAAATTATAATTCCTGGTAAAAAATCAATCTTCCTCACATCAATATAAAAAATGGGCATTGGTCAGCTAAGCCCTTCTTCCTAAACAAAAAGCGCACGGCTTGGCAAAAAGACTCAAAGATCAGAGAGGACATAACATCAGTGTTTCTCAGAATAAACCAGTAGAGCTTCTAGTGCCAGCCCACTTCAAAGTTCCTAACAGTCAAACGATTTGGGTGGCAGTGTCTTAAATCGCTCTATAGGTGATTCCTAAAAGCCACGGGAAGGGACCCAAGAAAGCATCCAATAGACACAAGTTGCCCTTCCCTCTCTACCCACATTTGAGTTACTATCATATGTAGGTCTCTGTATTAATATGCTCAAGGGGCCTATACTCTTTTTAAGGGGTTATAGTACAGTAACTGCGTGCTTGTGTAAGGACAGGAACCAACTGCAATGGGTGCTCACTGGCCAAATCTGGGCAATTTGGGCACCAAACAAGTAAGTAATGTGACAAATTATATGCCACTGAATAATTAGGAATTCCTGAGTCCATGCCAATAATATATATCTATGTATATATCTAGTGCTCTATTCATATATTTACCTACCTGAGAAGGGAGGGCTCCTGCTAGCAGTGAAATGCCAAGAGCCAAATGGCAAATGTGGAGGGAGTACTAGACCTGGAAAATCATCACTTTGCAACCATCAGGGTAGGGACTGAATCAGGCCAGAATCATCACTGGATGCTAAAGCTAGAAGGGGATTTTGATGAGGATATTTGCATGACCTTAAAGTGTCTCTCCACAGACTGCTTATTAATTACAAGGAAGGAAAAAAAAAAACACGGTAATTATACAGTGGAGCAACTGGACAGCACCTGGCATGAGTGATCAAAATGAACATCACCAATGGGGGCAGAAAGGCGTCCGGTGCGCCAGCGGTGAGAGCCTGAGGACACCGCATCGCCTATGTACCCTGACCGAGAGTGCATAACCTCAGTATAATCATGAGAAAATGTCAAACAAAAATATAAGGCATTTTCTGTTTTAAAAAGAGATGGGGAGGGAGAAAACCATAGTCTTCAAAATTATCTCTGCTATATATAACAAAGAAAGGCTGTGCAAACATTCCAGATTAACATGACAACTAAATATAATTGCCAGCTCTAGAGTAGATTCTGTACCGGAGAGAAACGGTGTCACCAAGGACAGTGTTAGATCAACTGACAAAATGGGAATATGGACAGCAGATTAAATTAAAGTAGCATATCAATGTAAATTTAGGAAGGAGGCAAACTTTGTGAAGGTGTGTATTTCCTTTTCTCATGGGTAAAAGCCCATGATGGCGGCAACTTATCCTCCAATGGCTTAGAAATACAATTACAGAGAGTGAGCCCAAATGATAAACAAAGCAAACGGGGCAAAATGTTACCAACAGGTGGGTCTGGACAAAGGGTATATGAGTATATTATCTTTATTTTTTACATATGTGAGATTGAAATGATTTCCAAATTGAAAGTGGAAAGATGGGAATGTGTGCGTGTGTATAAAAAGCAACACTGCACACGTGCACACTTTAAGTACAACTCAATGGCACAAGCCCCTTGGAGGTGGATGCGTGCACACCAAGTGCTGGGGAAGTAAGAAAACTTACAATGGGTCTTAAAAGTCAGGGAGCTCTTAGAGTTCAAAGGCCTGGGCTTTCCAGAAAAATGTAACGATGGGAGCCAAGATCAAGCCATTGGAACCTACGTGCCTGCTGGGAAAACAAAACTGGCCATAATGGGCAGTATATGTTAAAGGAAACAGACACTGAGAGCCAGGGCGCCTGGGTGGGCCTAGACGCCAGGTTAAGGAGCTTATTTTCAGGAAGAAACCTAGCGGAGAGGCAGGGATGCTTTCGGCAGCACGTGGCATAAGCTACTAGTAGGTAGGAGAGACCAGAGGGTGGGCACTTGCACCAGGAGAAACAATTGGGAGTCCCTGCCAAAGTCCAGGTCGGTGATCACCAAAAAGTATCCACTGCAGCTTTCTGCAAGGCCACAAAATTAAAGTCAGGGTCCCACAAGCCCACAGGCACACAAGAAGACAGACTATATTATGTCTTACACAGACATGTTCCAGTTTTCAAATATTTAGTAGATAAAATGTTAAGACAATACTCAGCCAACCAGCCCATGAAAAAAATCAAATACTAAAACGGGCCCTCGCATGCAAAAGGGTGGGAAGCTGTGGGGGGGGGAGGGTACGTGACCAGGGTGGGGCCGTGAGAATGGGGAAGAGGGGGAGAGGTAGACTAAAAGCATTGTAAAGGATGGTGGAACAATACTTTCAACTTAAATTAAAAGCCTTTATTAAAGACTGCAGAGTGCAATCACTCACGGGGAGTGCAGAGAGGAGCAAGTCATAGCCCCTACTTTATTTTTTGTGTTTTTTTTTCAAATCCAACATTACAAGTATGTATTTAAATCATAGCGGCCAGTTTAATGACGGTGCAAAGTGAAGAATTTTTTTAAATTAAGGTAATTTGTCCAGACAGATCACGACCGTAATGCGGAAACCTGAATTAGGGCACAGCCTGGGGGGAAGAGGGGTGCTGGACTCCAAGTAAATGACCTTAAGGAAACTGAGGCAAAGAAGGACACACAGAACTGACATTGGAAGAAATCCCCAGGCTACAGCTGCAAGTTTGGGAGTTGTTTTTCGTTTCGTTTTGTTTTGTTTTTGAGAGAAGGGGTGCAAACCACGGCAGGGGATTGGACTTCAGAGATTTTAATCTGAAGCTCGTCCCCATTTAGAGAGCAGAAGGCAGCATCTGATGGCCGGTGTGGAAGGGTCAAGGGTGAAAGACTAAGTAAAGCCATCTGATTTGAAGGGTAGGTGGCAGTTTGGAGGACATGGTATCAGCAGAGTAGTAAAAGCTGGAGGCAAGTTTCCAAGGGGAAGGAATGGGTGAGCCGTGGAAATCGAGGACAGGCAGAAGTCCTTCTCTGTATAAAGAAGGAAAAAAATTAAGTGGCGGTGCCCAAGAAAGGTTTTAAACTTAGCCACGATCCCAGGGAGTGCCGAAGGAGCCGGTGAGAGAATAGTGAAATAATTCACATCCATTTTCTCAATCCCGGGAATGAGTCACTGGGCTCGGATGGGGAGAGAATCACAACCCAGGACTTGAGCGAGACGGAGGCAGCAAGTGCATGAGAGACGTCGGGAGAGGGCAACGTCAATGTCAAGAATTGCCTGGAAAGGGTCAAGGTGGGATGAGGCTGGAACAAGCTGGAGAGGCTGGGCTTCCGAGCTATCCCGTCGACCCTTGTGGTTTGGGGGAAGAAGGGGTTAAATGGGATAAGGGAAGACAAGCAGGTGGTGGCTTGGGTGGAGGGCCAGGAGAGCCTGAGCAGAATGGAAAAGAGCAGGGAAGAAAGAGGGTCACGTGCCTTGGTGGGGCATTTTCAGCCCCGTCACATCCCCCTCCCTTGTCTTCACCCCATTCCATCTGCCTATTCTTTACCTGAGCGTAGTTAGAAACCATGGTAACGAGGAAGCCCGATGACAGGACTGAAATGCTAGCAGGGTACCACCCCCCTCTGGGGACACACTCCTGCTTTCTGGGGAACAAAGGGTGAGAAGACAGAGAGGCTTCCACTGACCGTTCTGAAATCCGGATTTGACCTTTTAGGGACAAATGAGCTGCCTGCAGCCATAGCCAGGCAGGGGACCAGGACAAGGGAAGCCCAGGTCCCCGATGTGGCCAGCACTGGGGCCCTGTGCTGGAAGCGCCCCCCTCTCCTCCCACTCAGGCCCACCCCAGCCCTGCTCTCTGGTGTCTCTGCTCATCCTACAAGATGCCGACAATCAGGTTCGTCAGTGGATATAGGAGGACTCTGTCCAGCCTCACAGCTGTTCTTGGGTCCCCATCCATCCCCAGGGCCTTCAACCCCATCCTCCACCGTGCCACTGGGCAAGGTCACATAGAGAAGGTCAAGCTTTAGACAAACACCTGACTGTGAGGAGGGAGCGTCCACTCTTCCCCAGATGAAATTTAAAGCAACCCGTGATGCCCCGTGCTTTGTGCCAGGCACACGGGCATCTCTGTGCCACAGAAAGTTTGTTCAACCCACACCTGATGGTGTTACCAACGTAAACAAAAACATACACTCACTCCCCATCCCTCAAGCTCCTACTTTAAGTACATTTTCTACCATGATTTATTCAATCCTGTGGTATATAGTATTTTAAGAGCCAGCACCACAGAACACCCAGAGGCCTCCAACTGGACACCTCTCCTGGAGCGCCAGCGCCCGGAGACACAGGGAGAGGGGTCCACAGGCAGATTTCAGTGCCTCCCGAGTCTTCCAGGTTTTATTTTATAAGTTTTAACAGTTCCTTGGGAAACATGACCCGGCCGTTGGTGCCCTGAGGGTCTGCGTCCCGAGCCCACCTAACTGGCCCTTCTCCCTGACACCTCGCCTCGGCATCCCCCCCGGCCAGGTTCAGAAGTGTCTGGGATGAGCGCAAAGGAAATTCCCCAGAGCCCACAGGCACCGGGGGCCGCGCGCCATGGTGGTCCCTGCCGAAGCGGTCACGGCGCTCAGCCAGACACCCTTGGCCCTCGTGGCCCGAGCCCAGCCAACCATGGCATCTTCAAACAGAGCCTGTGAAAAGGAGCTTTGCTTCGCCTCCACTCCCACCACCAGCTTGGGAAATAGGGTCCGCAAGGAAAATATTTTCTTAAAGTAACTCCCTGGTGTGGGGGGTTTACCTGCCATAAGGAAAAGGTGGGGAAAATAAAGCCTTTAGCAGCCCTCAGAACAGCCTCCAGAGGGTAGGGGAAAAGAAATGTCACTGGCTCTCTCTCTAGACCCGCCTGAATTTGAGGTTTGGCCCGAATACCAGGGACAGGGCTCGCCAGGAGAAAGGTGTGGCCTGGTGAAGGCCAAGTCCAGGAGTCCGGCAACCGGCACCTTGAATGCCAGCCCTAACCTCGCCTAGCTCCCGGCCGGGGCTGTCGGTGACTCACTTCGTCTCTCCTGCCTTGGTGGCACCGTCCAGTAAAACATGGGACGACTGACCTCACCGGGGAGAAGAAGGTTAGCTCATGTTTATGAAGCGCTTTGAAGATGAAAAGCCTGTGCCTAAAGGGGGCGATTATTATTATAACTACCTGTGAAGAGAGAGGACAAATGATTCCCATCTATGTCTAATGAGATCCCGACATTCAGAGGCGCAGGAAGTACATCCTTGCCGGCAGCTGCTCGGAGCAGCTGGTGCCTACGCCCGTGGCACCGAGACAGTGCTTCCCAAAGTTTGGGATGGGGAACATCTCAGTTTCATCTGAGGTGGTGGACAGACAGCACAACACAGCAGCCAATCGCAGAGGAAGGAAGGGGCTCCCTTGTGAATTCTTTTAATCCTCCTGATTGCTTGAAGGAGAAAGGCTTGCTTTGGTACTGCTATGTCTGTAGCATCTCTCCCCTTGCTAATTTCCCTTCATTATAAAGAAAGTAAAGCTCAGAGCCTTGGCAGACAATAGCAGCTCCCTACAAATCTATAAACATTGTTTTTTATTTCAGTGTGCTTCTGATTTCTCAATTTCCTTTGAAATGTCCAGGAAGCAAGACTGGTTCACTAAATCTCATTTTAAAAAAATAAAGTTTCGGGAAGCGGATGTGGCTCAACTGGTTGGGCTCCCGTTTACCACATGGGAGGCCCCTGGGTTCGAATCCTGGGGCCTCCTGGTGAAGGCAAGCCAGCCTGCATGGCGCGGTGAGCTGGCGCAGCAAGATGACGCAAAAAAGGGAGACAAGCAGACACAGAAAAACTCACAGCAAAATGGACACAGCAAGCACAAGCAGCAGGGGGTGGGGTGGGGTGGATAAATAAAAAAATAAATAAATAAAATCTTTAAAAATAAATAAAAAAATAAAATAAAGTTTCTTTAAATCAGAGGTTTTCAGTCCCGGCCCTCTGACATTTTGAGCTGGATCAC
>JAQZBX010090880.1:0-12458 GCA_029593785.1 Cabassous unicinctus
CAGAGAGAGAGAGACGCTTGACCTAAAAGTTACCTTTGCTTCATTATAATAGTAAAAATCACACCATTTTTACTATTGCACCACCATTTTCTTACATGTGATGTATGACCAAGCATGTTTTAAAACAGCTCATGCTCAGCTAAGACCCACTTCCTACCCCACATAATCTCACTCCATCTGCCTCATTATACTAAACCAGACCTCGAAAATCACATAGAAATCAGCACAGCTTTCAGCTTGGGGACACTGATTTGAGGAAATTACCATCCTCAGGTCTCCACTGGGCTGCCCCTTGCTAAAGAACTCTTTCTTCTCTCAAAATCCTGGTGTCACCATATGGGCATTTTGTACATCGGGCAAAAGGACTCACTTGAGCGGTTTCCACCCTGCATCCACACCTTTGTTTGCGACAGCACACCTTTGCGGTTATTGCAGCTTCGCACGTGGTCGGGGCTGGTCCTCTGCCTGGGACCTCTAGGCAGGCTTGGCCAAAGGTAGGCTATCAAGGGAGAAACCACTCCCAGTTCTGAGAAAATCTATCCTGTTGCTGTTTCAAAACATTTATCTGTGGAGCAGGAGAAATTGCCCTGAGTTCTAGAGGAAGCTATTAGCAGTTCTTGGCCAGAGAGGGGGGACAAATTTCAAGGGTACTAAGTAGAAAAGCAAAAGTTTTTTTTTAATAAATCAAGAGCTATAAACACAGTTTTTAAAAGGTTTTAGGTGGATTTATACAAACAGAATTCTTCAGTGGTTAAAGTTTGGTATTAGAATCCACAGTGTACAACCCAATCCCTAGAATGAATGGTATTTGGGGAATTTTCTAAATTATAAGAGTGGACTTTCCCATTTGGTTGTAATCATTGCTTAATTTGGGTAAATATTGTTGCTCTAAAATGGACTGACAAAAATAAATAACACAAGAAAAGAGAACAGTAGCCATTTAAATAAACGGTGAACCAGAGACCATTTCTTTCCTCATAAATAACATAAATATTGATTAACTTTCACATAAATTCCCTAAGAAATGAAGAAGCTAAAATAGTAGCAGGCTGAGGACAGCTGATAAAGGGGCACTGGGAAGAACTGCAGCTCTAGATGCTCTTCAATCTCCTCCCTCCCTACCAAAATAAGCACAAATAGTTAAAAAGGAAAGTGTCCAATAAGGTGAACTAGTCACCTTGGACTACCCAGGTTCTCTCCTTATTCAGGGAAGGGACATCTGCTGGAAAGCCTTACTTATGGAAAATTGCTACTCTGCCCATGGCAGGCATATTCAAAAAATCCACTGACTATTGTCCCATACAATGGGTACACTTACCCTCACCCCCGCCCCCCCACCCCCGCTGCTGAGCCTTATTGCAGCCTGAGGCAAGCGGAAAATGTGCACCCCCAAATACATGCTTTCATGCATTTTTTTAATGAGGCAATTTTTTTCCGAAACACCAAAGTAGTTAAAAAAGATGAAAAGTACGTATATTAAAACTCAGAGCACAATTTTACGTTTCAACATTTAACTACAGAATTTTTTATAATTTTACATTCATGGCTTTAAGGGCAGCAAACTCAACAATATTTTCAAATTCTGTATCTTTGCGTATCTTGTTTTCAACTGAGGGAATGGTCATGTCTGACAATTTCTCTTGACCCAGTGATGACCTTAAATAATTTTCAATGAAGTTTAGATTGATCTTGTCTTTATTTAGGCACATTTTGATTTTTTTTGGTTCGTCGTGGATTTTTTCTGAATTTAGATGATTTGAAAGCTGCACTGAAATATTATTTATCTTGATTGCTGTGTTTTTCGGCGCTCCTTCAAATTTTGTACCCAGAGTGCCTCATTTGCCTCACCCTAATCACAAAAGTGTTAACAGTTATTTTTAGAAGCCTAACCAGAGACAGTGGGATGTAAAGACTGAGGTTTAGAGCCAGCTCTGCTACAGCCACCTTTGTGGGTTTCCTTGTACCTTGTACCTGACTAGGTTAGGGTTTCCCAGCCACAGTATAATGGAAAAATGGGGGAATTATAAGCTCTTCATAGCTGTGCCACTAAATTTTAACAAAGGTCTAAATTGATCTTTGCTACAATTGCTATACTTGATAGACATGCCAGGTGAACAAGTTGCTAAACAGTTCATGAGGCAAGAGAAACCACTTGCTTTAAATAAGAGCTAAAAAATATCATCTGACGCCAGGGTCCAAAAAAGATCACAAAACGGCTGGATCCTGTAAGAGCTTTGTTTCATGAGTGTGTAGGAGAACTCAGTCAAGTAATAAATAGTTCTCCCCAGCAAGGACACTGTGCAGAATGTGAAAAATTCATGAGCATGCGAGGCTCTGCTATACCATATATGTGTTTGTTTCATGATTTCTGATTTCCCTTGAGTTGTTCAGAATCTTTTGATCTCTTCAACCAATCCCAGTGTTTTACAATGTGGGTCAGACATGGCAGCAAAGAACCCCCATACCAGATGATTTCCAAGGTGACTTTTGGCTTCAACAACTTGATTAATACCAAATGCTCTTGTTGTTGATGATGTTTTATAATTTGGAAGAAGCTACATAGGGCAAAACAGATGCCAGGTTGGTTTCAAACTGGTCCTTGGGGCCACACCTCAATGCAGAGATGACAATCACAGTCAGAATCACCATCCTGGAAGGTGGAGACCAGAAATATACCAATGGAGGAAGTGGGTTGACCAGTGGTGGTGATGTCTTCACACTGGTGGCCACATCTCTCTTTCTAAAATAAGTCACCTACCAGGCATGTTTTCCTAACCACTGTCCTTGGCCCTGACTGTAACTCCTAAATTAGATCATTGCAGAGTGGAGGGAGCAATTGCAAAAGTTAGGACAAATTCTGTCTTCTTCCACTAAACAAAGTGTTTTTAAACTATATTTTTAAATTTTGAAAAATTCAGTGAAACTTGGAGGTGTCAAAAAAAGTGCCATCGATTTTTAAATAAATATGGGTTGTGAACTGATATACACAAGAGGGTGGACAAAAGCTCTGTGGGCTATTCCTTAGCTTAGGGACTCATGCATAATAGGTAGGAATTAGGTGCTTTCAGGAGTTGAATTAAAAAGTCACACATGAAATAAAAATCATCTCTTAACCTAGAGCTTCGGTTGAAGTGAGGGTCATGGGGGTTGGGGAGAGGGAGGGTTAAACATACAAACTGCAGAGGAAAGGGAGAGGAGGGAGGGCAGGTGCTTGTGGCTGCTGCAAAGTTGGGGTTAGCACTGCTCCTGCTTAACATCTAAATCAACTATCTCAAAGAGGGAGTAAGCGACTCATTAATGAAATCTGTGAATGATACTAGCCTGCACAGTGTTGCCAACACTAGAAAGGACAGAAAAAGAATAAAAATGGTCTTTCGAGATGTCAGAAATATGGTCGAGAAATTAAAGGCGATTTGAACTAAAGGGGGACAATGCAATACATCTGCAGTCAATAACTGAGAACATAGATATTCAGAAAGTGGGAAAAACAAGGGAAGCAGTTAAATGAAGAGAGTCCCAAGTGGTTGGCCAATTAGACCCAAGTCAGGAAAAGCCTTTCACAGGCAGGTTAGAGAGGAGCATGGCCCTGCTTGACGGGGGGTATCAAGTATACCTTTCATACTTGGTTTGCTTACAAGAACCCTATACCAAAAAACTGTCCTTCCATTTCCTGGTTTGTAAACAGGGTCAAATGGACCTGATCCCTGCCAGCAATAAAAATGAAAGCAGAGGGTCTTGCATTGACCAAGTGTGCCATTCATGCCCTTGAATAGTCACCATAGGCTCCTAGGATGCACTGATGTCAGAGGAGAAGCATAGAAAAGAAGTCAGCTGGCCGTCTTCCACACAAAGCTGAAAACAATGTCAGGAAGCACTTATGGTTTTTTAACAGATAGTCAGGATTTATGGGGGAAGGAAAGACGAAGAAAATACTTGAATTCTCAACATTTTTCTGCTGTTTCAGTTCTAACAGTTGTCCACTGACCGCTATTATATGCCTGACATTGCCTTAATTCAATTTCATCTTCAACAAGATTGTCTAATTAGGAAAATGAAATTTATTCATAGGAAAACAAAAAGTTAGAACACTGTAAGAGAATGCAGAATAAATGGCAATGAGTGTGGCTTCCCAAAGTAGGAATCAGAGAAGATTTGGAGGAGAAGGAACAAGAGAGAAGTCTAGTGCGGCCCAAAGCAGCCAGGGAAAGTTCATGGAAGAGATGGTCCTTGGGAAGAATCATGAAAGACAAATGGGATTTGGACAAGTGGGAAGAAAGCAAGATGTGGGAAGAACCCCAACAAGTTCATCAATCCAGGATGAGGAATATACACACTGGGGTTTGTTGTTCCTATATGATGATTCATATTTGAGGTGTTACTTTTTTTAACTTAGAAATTACAAGATTCTGAATTGGGTAAAAATCTTAGATTCTTGCTAAGTGGAGGAATCTTCTTTATGACATCCCTGAGGAATGACCTACAAGCTTTGGCTTGAAACAGCTCCAGTGATGGGGTGCTCAACAGTTTTCAAACACCTCAACTCTTCCCTCTTGTTACTTTGACCTTCAGTTCTTGTTCTGCCTTTCAGCTTAACATTGTTCAAAACCACTCCCCCCAAAATTAAGGACAGTGCTGGTGGTTTCTCCCTGGTCTTTTTCTCTTTTCTTTTTGTGCCTTGTTCTTCCAATTGTCTTCCTGGGTAGTCTGGGTGGTAGGAAAGTGTCCTGCTCCAGAGGCCCTCTAGTTCATTAAAGTCCCTTTGAAAACATGGCACCTGAAAGCAAAACTTACCCAGTTTGGGCTCAGGGTTCAAGGGAGCAATTGCTTCCTTAACCAGGATACTACTTGTCTACTAATGCAATCTAAGATGGCCTTTACTTGTTTTAGTAGTTGCATCACTCTCCTGACTGGAAGAACTAGGTGGGTCTTTAAAGAAAACAATGCATGTAAAACATTTAGTAATGTGCCTTGAACACAGAAATACCTAATGGTAGTGGTGAAGGCTGACAGTTCTAACTCTCCTGGACTATATTTTGCCCAATGCTCCAACCTCCAAGTGGTAAGAAATGTCTCCATAAATAGTGAGAAGGGCCTGTGTACGCATGTTAGTTGGAGGAGGCATACATTTCCAGGAGTATTCCCCCAGGAATGGGGCAAACATCCCCAATCATCTGCTCCAACATTTCTCTACATGGCTTAGAAAGAACCTTGGGGTGGCTGCCACTTAGACTGGTACATACTTAAGGATAGCAGTTCTACCTAGTATAAAAATGTAATAATGCCCTTTTAATACACTAATAAGTCAGAAGACAGACATCTTCAGAAATGACTACTAGCACAAATTTGCAATAGCCTTACAGGAGGAAAAGGCCACAGATAGGATGGCTCTGTGTGTGTGTGTGTGTGTGTGTGTGTGTGTGTGTGTGTGTGTGTTGTGGAAGATGCAAATATTACATAACAATAATACTTAATGAGGAGTTTGAAGACACTAGGTGACTCATGTAGTAATGTGAATATGCTGGAGCCTAAGCATACAGCGTTCTTTTCAAAAGAGGCCACGTGACTGACCAAAGTAGTCATAAGCAAGTTATGCAAATCATCTCAACAGATAGCAATGGCATATTTATACCTCATCATCATGCATTTATTGTTGCCACACACTGTGCCAAGAGGCTATTAAAGGAAATTCTTGGAGAGTTTGTACTCTGCTGTTGGTGAAGTCTTTTGGGTCCCTCTGACAAATGCATCAAACACAAGTAGCAAGTAGAGTCACTTGACAATAATGGTGGAATGTAAATCTACACATTCCAAGTCAAATTCATGATGTAAAAAAAGTCTCTGATTAATTGGGTAGAACCTACTACCACTGTTAGAAGTGTACTAGTCAATGCACCATGCCCAGGAACATGGCTCCCTAGAGGAGTGGGGAGAAGTTCTTTAGAAAGGCAGAGGAAGAAGGGCAGGGTTGAAGAGAACAGGAGTGAAGAGAATATCATAAAAATGGAAAATCTCAAATTTGGAGGTCATCTTGTCTACCTTCTAG
The DNA here is from genome assembly GCA_029593785.1 of Cabassous unicinctus. Taxonomy (NCBI): domain Eukaryota; kingdom Metazoa; phylum Chordata; class Mammalia; order Cingulata; family Chlamyphoridae; genus Cabassous; species Cabassous unicinctus. Next base: position 6,044 of record JAQZBX010090880.1, read on the forward strand.
CTGAAGGAGGAATCCCCTTTTCCCCCTCCTTTTTAAAATATAAGATAAAATATGTGTTGAGCAGTTCACCAGGTACAAGAGCTGAGGACTTTAAATATATTTTCCCACTTAATCTTTAAAGTAAACCAAGTAATTAGTGGCATAATCTTAATTTTTCAGCTGAGTATGTGTGCTGCTAAAGAAACACAAATCCTTTGCCATTCACTCATTGACTCATTCAGCAAACATTTACTCTGTACCAGTTACTAAATATGACACAAAACAAAAAAAACAATTACTTTAGTGACAGGGAAGTCAGTACCTCAAAAGGCAACCTACTCCCTACTGTTTTTGGACAATTTAATTTTTAGGAAGTTCTTCCTTATACCGATCTGAGATATTTCTTTGTGTAAGTAATCAATAGGTTACTGTGGTGTCTCCATGCCACATTAAAAATATATGAGATAAAAGGAAATGGTGAATATAAGAGCTTTACAGGAGACAACCAATATTTTCTGTTTCTGATTTCAGCTCAGCAGAACTTTCAGTATGTAGCAGCTGTTATGGTTTTAAGGTTAACCCTTATTCTTCAGGAATAGTAGATGGTTAAATACTATAACCCAGGAAGAGTGAAGCAACCTTCTTTCTAAATAGTTTTGAAAAGCCTTTGATACTTTGAAGGCACTGTCAGATGACAATAAATTTGGCACCCACATAAAAGTGAGTCTAGGTAATGCCAGCACATAACTATCAGTAATAGTTACATACTCCCAGGAAGTCCATGAGTAGTGAGGCAATGAGGAGGATACATTTTAGAGCCTCCCTACATTTCTTCCCTTGGCAACATCTTACAGAATGGCCTTTCAAGTTATCAAAATCCTAGCAGACCTGATGTTGTCTACTTTGTGAGGAATTCAAATATAAAAAGGAGAGCCTGGCCAAGGTCAAAGAGAAAAAGACACTGAGAGGTAAAGCCGGGGGTCACTGCTTCAGGAGGATCCACTGCTTATTCATACCACAGAACCTGACTGCCCACAGGTCTGCATTGATGAGGCTTTCAACTGGCAGCTGCCCTACTCTGGACTCCAAGAAAAACAAGATATTCTTTAACGGGTTTTCTGTCTAAACCCTTGGGGTCCTTTTGGCAAATCTGTTTTGCTCAAAGAGTCTATGGTCTCAATTTAATAGTATTTCCATCATTATTACATCCAGACTGTTGGATGGTCTAAAATGAGCCAAATTGTAACAAATATAAAAAGGTTTTCTATAATATAATAGTTAACATTTACTGAGCACTTACTATATGCCAGGTACTTTAATGTAACCATATCAATTGTTAATTAATGGTTAATTTATCCTCACACAGTACTGAGTTTACTAGGTATCCCCATTTTATAGATGATGAAACTGAGGCAAAGAGGCATTAGGTAACTTATTTAGGCTAGTAATTACATAGCAGAACTGGGTCTCAAACCCAAGTCTGTTTGAATCTATCTACTATGCTTCCTTTCAGGAAAATAACACTGTTAATAGCTAACATTGTGCCAGGTACTATTCCAAACACTTAACAGATCTCCACAATAAGTCTATTTTCCAGCTGAGATAAGGTGTGATTAAATAAACTGCCCTAAATCACACAGCTAGTATATGGTAGAACTGGGTTTAGAACCCAGGCAGTCTGACACCAGAGACCAGGCTCTTAACCACTGTTCTAAAGGAAGTAGTATTAAATGAATACGGATGCCATTCCCAGGGAGGCAATGCCCTCCCCCTACGTCTGACCTGCTCAGAGTGTCTCACCGAGGCACTCCTGCTGCCCATCTAGCTTCTGTTACAGGGCTGAGGGGTCTTATGAAGTACACCATTTTAGGGTTTTTGTTTTTTGTTTTTCTGGAAGTTGTGGCTCTTTCTCAGGGTCTCCCAAATAAGCAAGTACTAGGCTCGGGGTTAAGAACCCACCGTCCTCCATCAACTAGGCTGTTACCTTGCTCTATCCCTTCGGGATGGTGGGAGGCCTGGAGAAGCCTGGAAACACACCCTGCTCTTATGCAATGACTCAAGGTCATTCCATTAGAAGGACATTGAGACCCACACAGTACAGTGTGGGTGCCACGCCGGCTGCCTCCTCTTCTTCCTCCTTGTGACTTGGCACAGGAGCTTGCCCAGGCTATGGCGAAGGGTGTTTTATCTGTAAGACTGGAAGAGACCAAGCACCCAGTTCACCCTGGAGATAGCATAACTGAAAGCAGAAAGGGCTCCCGGCCAAGTCAGATTACAGCATAGGACAACAGGACCTGTCCCCTCAAGGCCTGTGGAGAATTGCATTCAGTAGGCCTGTCGGCCTGTGGTGGGATGCAAACCTCAAGGTGGAGAAAGGAAGGAGTAACAGCAGTGGCCAGCAACTCCTTAAAACTTTGCCTGGGAAACTAGCTGAGACAATTTTGCCCGGTTTGTTTAATGACATAGTTCAAGCCTTCTCTTGCTTCTTGCCTGGTTCGTTTCTGGGAACTGTTAGCTGGCAGTTAATTACTTACTATTAAGAACTATAACAAGAACTATCGTAGTTCCTAACGATTGCAATTACATAAGCTCTTTTATCTCATTAGGGTTGGACTGCCTCCTCTGAGCAACCCAAGAAAATTCCCTTAGGAAGGGAGGGCTTAGCGTTTATCTGACATTCCCCAGCACCAAACATTGGTGGCTCGATGCTCCACAGGTTACCTAACTTACATCTCACAACCACACCATATATTAGGGATTATCACCTCCTGTTTTACTGACGAGAAACTGAGGGTCACAAAAACAAAAGTTAAGTAATTTGCCCAAGGATGTAAATGAAAGAGATGGTACTTCTTTTCCATCAGGCCTGTTGCCACTTGGACCCAAGGATGCTTTTCACCCCTTTGGGTAGTACATGCGTGCAAATCACCCAACAGACCAAAGGCTTGCTGAGATAACGTAACTGAATTCCAGTCTCTGTATTTTTTTTTCTTTCTTAAATCTTGTGGGACACTGTCCACAACTTGTTCCTTTAATAGGCAGAGATACAGACAAATAGTGATGAAATTATTTAACTATAAATTAACTATTGTGCCAAGAACCAATGAACCATTGTAAACCAGAAGGAGTGCAATCTTCTTCTGGATAGGTTTGTGACTTTAATGACACGTTTTTATCTGGGAGATTCAGTGTATAGGATATTTTTTCCTCTTCTCTGTAGAAAAAACTCTGAATAAGTAAGAACTCTAGTAAGGGACAAGCAATAGCCACCCCCCCAAACACACACTCAGGGGGAAAAAAGACACAAACATCCATTAAAGGAGAACAATACAAGCCTGCAAGGAGTAGAAAAGATACTGGCAAGGCTGGTTTTCAGTGGTGAGAAGATTTGAAGCAAAAATTTTCTCAGCTTGTTTCAATTTAAACTCGTGGAGAATTTACGTGTGCTTTGAATTTCTGGGTGGATGAATATGAGCATAATTCCTAACAGATTATTCCCTTGCAAACATTTACTAACTGAAATCTCAGAAAAACAGCTGATGAAGGACTCAGAATGAAATGTCTCACAGGTTTCTTTCTTTCCTCAAGTTCGCAAACTTAACCCAATAGGAGTTTGGTTCGGAGATGGTTTCTTTTCTTTCTCTAAGAACAGTATTGAGTGTAGAGTGTGGCTATTGAGTTGTCAAGAACAGATGTAGTAGAGGCTGTAAGATGACAACTGAGAAAACAAAAATGGATCCTAGCGGTAAAATTACTTTTTAAAAAATGTCAGGTCCTGGCAGAACAGGCTCCTCAGTATATTTGCTAATAAAAGAAAAAGAGAGAGGAAAAAAGTGGGAGTGTGGACAGGGGGAGGGTCCAAAAACTTAAACATTAAACCTGAAGGTACACTCTTGTATCAGAGAAGGAATAATCTTTAAGCAAGGTCAGCAGGCAACCAGTCCAGGTCTGAATGTAAACAATTCTAGTCCAGACTGCAGGGTGGTTTCACAAAGAGTGTTCAACAAAGAGCAAAGAAAATGCTAGACTTTTTTTTAAGAAAAGAAAGTGGAAGGAAAACTGGAGTGGACGGCTTCTAGGTAGGGCAAGAAAATTTACGTGTTGAGGTAAATTTCAGGAAGCAAAAAAATCTAGGGACAGCTCACAGGTGCAGATCCAAATTGCCTCTGGTGAGATGAATGCACAAAACCAGGCAACTCTGAACTGAACCGAAGCCGGCGCTGGCCCTCCCAGCCCCCATTAAACGGGCTGAACAGGTCTGCACCTTGGAGCTAAGTTTCAAAAAACATCTCCACTCCACTCCTCTCCAGGGTTTTAAAAACTCAGACCAACTTTGCAGACAAGCAGAGGCTGGATTAATGATAAGGAGAAACAAAAAGGATTAAATATCTGCCTTGGGAGGACTTTCTGTGCAATCAAAATGTCAATGGTATCCCTCTTCTTTTCCCTCTCAAAAAACAGCTTCTCTCTTTGGGGCAAAGACCCATTCAACTTGTATTTTTCATTCAAATTCCCGGTTCAGATCCCTCGGGGGCCAGTGATCTAAATGCCAAGAAAGAAAAACGGGAGGTTTCAACTCACCTTTTTCAAGTGTCTGTGTGGGACTCTCAAAGCAGTAGCTACCGGGCAGCTCTCATCTCTGTGGGTGAATCGAGCAAGGACCCGGGCAGCCGGAGCTGTGAGCAACTCTACCTCGATGTACAGGTGCCTGAAGGGAGGAGGAAGGTATTGGTCGGTCTCAAGGAGGAAATGTGTGACATCACGGAAGCCTCAACAGATAAAGCTTTGCTGGGACCTTAGGATTGAAACAGTCAGTAGATCCCGCCCACCTGTCATTTACCTGAATACCTGCAAGCCAGGTAGGTGGCGTCTCTGCATAGACAAATGAATCAGTTAGAACAATTTGCCAGGTGGAATTTACTTTCTTTCCTGGGCACAGCACGTGGCCAGCCCCGTGTAGATCTGAATTTATATGCCCAGGTGCTTCCCCGGCCAGGGCTCCCTCCCACGCACCCCCATTCCGTAGCTGCCTACCGAAGACTTAAAAGGGACGCTTTAAACACCTAAATGAGACGGTAACAATGGGCACGAAAAGGAGATTATGAAGGTTGCGTAGAAATGTGAGATTTACCCCCAAATGCCTTTTTGAAGGGCATTCGAATCACAAGTGCCTCTCGGTCCAATAAAAACAAATTGTAGGTGACATTTCTAATTCATTTTTGAAAATTGAGCAGTTTAAAAGTTGAGAGTTCAAACATTTTAGCACCCCTGCCCCCACCCCATTAATTCCATATTCAGGTGTTTGTAAAACTTTAGTCATTCTTACCTTGGTTTGCCTGGCAGTTAAAAGTCACACGGCGGTTACAGATCACGGTAGGCCTACAATTTAGGAGCAATTTAAATGATTCAGATTTGAATGACAGGACAACAATAAGGGCAATGCTGTGTGCTCCTTAGGACCAGGAAGGAGGAGTCAGAGTTATTTCTGTCCCAAGCTTGCTGTGTGACCCTGGGCAAGTCACAGTGTTGCTTCAGCTTTTCCAGCAGGAACAGTAGGTAACCACCAGTCGGCCGGCACCGGGCAGCTGTGAGGTGTTGTGACAGCTCTTAAACACTAGGACATCTGTCGAGAGGAGGATTGTAAACAGCTCCCGTCATTGCCTTTAAACGTTGTACATTTCTATAGCCTGCATCCAGCATCACTCTCTGGAATGTGCCACCTGGGGAAATTATGGATTCTCCCTCCTGGGAGGATGGCCTGCTTGCGCTGCGAAATTCCTCCCGTGAAAAAACGCATTGGCATTCCTATTTTTTCCCTCTAGTAGGTTTCCCTGTTCTCCCTTGTCCCCAACGTCCTGATCTTGGATATGCTTTGGATCAACAAGTTCTTACAGTGCACTACCTCAGGGGTGTGTTGGTTGGTTGGTCTTTTGACTGGGGAGGGAGGTGGAGGAGGCTGGATGACAAGGAGAACGGCGGTGGGAAAGGAGGGAAAAGGCTTGACATGGTTCTCGCTTGGCTTCAACACTGACTGGTTTTAGCCGGTTATTCAATACTTTGTAAAACAATGGGGGAGGGGAGGGAAGAGAAATTCTAGTCAAGGGCGCGGGGTGCGGGGCAGGCCGGATACTGCACAGCCCCGGGAGCCGGCTCCTCTCTCCCAGTTGTCCCAGACTGGTGTAAACTGCCTCTTCGCGTCTGGGAACTCGGTGCACCTTGAGGAGAGTTAAAGCTTTAAAATATATATAATCCCTCCTATTCGCCTCTTTATCCAGGAGGTAGATGAGGCTAACATATTTATTGAAGGGCAGCAAAACCTTTTTACATGCACGTCTTTCAAGAAAAAGTACCATCCCAAGAGTTTGATATTTAATTTGGAAACATCACTGAAGCAAAGTCTTCTCCTTCACTCTGATAGGGTGTCCCCCCCCCCCCC
>JAQZBX010090881.1:0-12457 GCA_029593785.1 Cabassous unicinctus
AAACAGCTAAGGGTATTGAGGAACAGAAATGTTAAAATGTTAAGCAACTTGTCCAAGGTCAAGTGCTAATATTAGCTAGGATTTGAATACAGGTCTGTTTGATTCCCAAGCTAGGTCCCTCTCTTCCCTGCTTCTCCTTGGGTATCAGATTTCCCATCTGTGACTCCTAAAGTCCCTTCCAGCTTTCACATTCTAGAAGTCAGCAATCTTATGGTAACTCCCCCACAGATTCAAGCAACTTCGGGTCACTTGGCTGTAGTCGCTTCTCATGTCCCCTCCCTACTAAGGTCTCTCCATGTGTGGTGCAGAGGAAGAATGGATGAGTGGCCTCCAATAGGCTCAGTCTGAGCTGGCCTGGGGCTCTGACTCAGCTCCCCCACTCCTGGTCTCAGGTCTCAGGTGAGGCACTTTCAGTAACAATATCCAGAAACTGCTCTGGGCTCTAGGCCTGGGCCCTGTAACACTTTCCTTCTGTAAAAAAACAAAACAAAAAAAAACCCCAAACAACAACAAAAACAGAACAGGAAACATCTCTTTAAATTGGCAAATGAGAAAACCCAGCAAAAGGGGCCCAAGGAAGTTGCCTCCATGCCTTCTGTGATTGTGCCCATGCCTGAATGTGTTCTCTGTATACATGTGTACATGATACCGCCAGAAAAAATTGCAAATAGAGGTCAACCTTGATTCTGCATTGTCTACAACCTTTCTTGGTGGGCTGAGTTGAATATTTCCTTCCCTGCCCACCATATCACCATATCCTTTTGGAAGTTACTGATGGATTTTCCCCTCCCCTTCTAGACCTTGAGCAAAAGCAGAAGACAGTTTAGCTCATGGAGTGATATTGGTCAGGATTTGGTGCCAGGTGTGTGTGTGGGGAGGTATGGGAGGGAAGGTGGTGGCATGCTCTTGTCCCAGCAGAGGGCTACTCAGATGTGCCCAGTGGCCAGGGTCTGGGATGAGCCAAGTTGCTTGTGGAGGAAACATCTGGGAGAGATGAGTTTCTCTAGGAGGACCCTGAGAAGCACTTAGAAAATGACTATGTGGGGTGGAGCTGTGGTTCAGATACCTCCCAACTCCCCAATCACCTTCCCTCAACTTGATGTTTTTTGTCCTCCTCCTCCAAATTACCTCCTTCTTCAATCTTTGCTGTCCTGGAACCCCAATTCTCCCTATCCTTGTTATTTGGTACAGGGAAAAGAGCACTCCACAAAGAATCAGAAAACCTGGATTCTACCACTATCCACCAATTTCACCACTATCTCCCTGTGTGATTTGGGGCAAGTTGCTTTACTTCCCTGAACCTTAGTTTCCTCATTTGTAAAACAGACAAAAACAAGCCTGATTTTAAAGGTTTGCCACAGGGTTTAAGTGGGGAAAATGTATGCAAAAACATCTAGGATATATTAATCATTTGGTAAGTGTTATTTTTTTTTCTCTGTTGCTTGTATGAGAATCAAATGAAAGAATGAACTGGAAATACTTGAGCCCTAAAGTACTGTTCACACAGGAGGAGTTGCTATTGTTAATATTCCCTGCTCCTAGACTGCCCTTCCATACACACAATTTACCCAACTTTGCTAGTGTCCTGTCCTCCTCTAATTTTTGCTCTATAAACTAGGAGGTCATCTGCTTCTGTAATCTCTATGTCTACGGCAGAGAATTACAGCGTTCTCTTTCTTCTTCCAGGGACAAACATAGCTAGATTTTTCTGCACAGAAAGGCCTTCTCATATTATCCCACAGCTGCAAGTGGCAACCTCAAGTTAATGCAGGCCAGTCGGCAAGATCTATTTGAGCATATGTGGCTTGTCTAAGAATGCTATTATTAGCCCATATGAGGATAATATTATTATTGCAGATGAAGAAACTGAAGCTCAGAGAAGTGAAGAGCACATAGATAATAAGCATCAAGTGAGAAGCTGTGTGTGTGTCTGTGTGTGTGTTGAGGTGAGTAGTAAGTTTATCTGGAAACATTAGAGAGGTGAAGAATCTGCATTAGCTATTAAGATAACTATCAGTCTTGAGGAATCAAATAAAATCAGACAGCAAGCCTAATAAAAATTAGGCAATAGACCAAAAAGACACTAACTGTACACTGCCTTCTGTCTCCACTATTTGGCTTGGCTTCCTGTAGGAAGCCCATAATGTGGCCCTCATTTTTTTCCCTAAGATTTATTTATTTACTTTTTATTTTTTTAATTTATCCCCCTCCTCCCCCAGTTGGTTCTCTGTCTATCTGCTCATTGTTTGCTTACCCTCTTCAGGAAACACCAGGAACCGAACCTGGGACCTCCCACAAGGGAAGTGAGTGCCCAACTGCCTAAGCCACATCAGCTCCCCTTGGGCTGCGGCATCTGCTGGCTGTGGCATCTGCTCATTTAGGCATCTGCTCATTTAGGCGTCTGCTCATTTAGGTGTCTGCTCGGTGAGGCAGTGAGGCGGTGTGGCATCTAGCTCGTTGCAGCAGGTGCAGCGAGTGAGGTGTCTGCTCGTCTTCCTTAGAAGGTACTGGGTCCTGAACCCGGGACCTCCCATGTGGTAGGCGGGCACCCAACTGGTTGAGCAACATCTGCTTCACAAGTGGCTTTCATTTTATTTCCTTATATATAACACATTTTATATATAGGTGGTACCATGGGAAGGTCAAGGGGAGATATAGAACTGAATAAGTAGACAGGCATACAGACACACACATATATACATACACACACACACCAGACTCCAATCAAGGTAGACTGAAAGATAACAATAAAAGTTAACCATTGAATCTAATGGATTATAAGAACGGATGTAGTTAGTACCTAACATAATGCACTGTATGTAGTAAGTGCTTGATAAATGTGTGTTGGAATGTTTGTGGAAAGGTTAATGCATTGTAGGCAGGAAGACCCAAGTAGGTCATGACTCTCACCCAGGCATACTAGCCAAAGTCAGGACTCACTGCTGACTTCCCAGGCCCTATTTGCAAGGCTACTTGAAGGGGTGAATGTGTTTGAATGCGTTTTTCAAATCATTGTTTTTAGCAACCAAGGTAAGAGTTTTCTGACTTCTCCTTTGACTACTGACCATGCCGCCCCCTGCCTAAAAAAACCCACAAGAAGTTCCCAACCTTCACTCTGCTCCTGGATACCTGGTAAATAACTCCCATTTCCTTGCCCTGTCTCCAGACTCTGATTTTGGTTGTGGGGGGCCAAGATTGTTTTCTTTTTTCATCCTCATTCCCCTGGGACCAATCAGGTTTCTAAATTCCAGAGTACAGCCGCACTCTCACCCATCCTCTGGCTAAGTCTGGAATTCTTAAAGCATGGTCTGTCTTGTTGGTACTCCAGGAATAGCTGGACAGGATAAATTTCCTGGATGTATGTCCTGTCCTCCCCTGGGCAAATTGACTTCCCCGCCCACAGCTCCCAGATCCAACCTAGATTAATTCCCTGCCTTTTTTCCTATTCATGAGAAAAGCTGGCAGAATGGAAAGGTTCCTGTCTTGCCAGCCCAGAGGCACCTTTGGATGGGGTAGGCAGATAGCATCTCAAGTTAGAGTAGATTCTGAAATAATTTTCAAGGGTTGGTTATTTAAACTTGCTTAGGTCTCATGCAAAGGCTGGAGTAATGGTGAGGTATGCTTGCAGCAGAAGAAAATTAAACTAGAAGAAAGAACTTCTTAGCTTTGAGAATTTCAAGACACTATGACAGATCCCATTCTTCCTAAGCATTTGGGTTCAATCTTCTGCCTCCAAGTCATGCCAAGAGATGAAGGCCTCTATTTTCTTTTTGCCAGAAATTCAGATTTTGGCTTAGGGCCTGGATGAAGATGAGGATGACAGAGGACAGAGTTACCCAACTGTTTGCAACAGAGAATACATTCTTCCCCACCCAATCCTGCCCCAACATGTAATTGAATACCTCTCCCTTTGCCACCCCTCAATAAACTTTTGCCATTTTCTTCCTAAATAAAGTTAAGTTATTGACTTAGTTACTGAAATAAAAGACTTTTCCAATGCTCAGGAGACTTTAGGTATGTCTTTTGGGTCTGAACATGCTGTCAATTTCAATCTTTGTGAATTTTCAGAGAGGGCCACTAGCTCCCTGTATGAAATGCCCAGACCTTAGTCATGTGGAGGTACTTGCATGATAAAGACTTTTTGAATGGTGACATTGATAATCATGATAAGGTATTTGGTCCAAACTTGCATTGGACTCATAAAAGGCTGTCATCCAGTTTAGTGGCTCCCAACCCTGGCCAACCATCAAAATCATCTAGGAAGTGTGTTAAAAATACAGCTGTCTGGGGCCCATGATATATCTACTGAATCAGAATTTCTAGAGTGGGGCCAAAAATCTATATTTTAAATAATCTTATCAGGTGACTCTGATAATAGACCAGGTTTGGAAACCATTTGGCTGAATCTCATTTTTTAGATGAGGAAACTGGGGCTCAGAGACAGGCAGTAGCCTACAGGAAAGTGGCCACACAGGAAAATAAAGGCAGAGCACCTCTGCCTTGGTTCTCACTATCTCCTATTTGCATAGAACACTCACATTACTTTCTATCATCCTACATGATCACATTACTTTCCATGTCTCCAGAACTGTTCTGAGGCCTCCAAGTCCTTGAGCTTGGTCCCTGAAGGTGCCCAACATGCTGGGCATGTGAACATTCTTAGCCTTTCTGTCCCTGTTTCCCAAAGGATTAAGGGCTGGAGCAGGAGCCACAGTGTACCCTCTACCTTCAAAAGCAGGGCAGGCTACAAAGTTTCAAGTGTGTGTGCTGGCAGAGATCTGGCCAGAGCCATGTGGGGGCTGGGAGCCTGGTTCTTGTGCTGAGGGAACTGGAATGTCTAGTGGAAGCAGGTTACCTGAAGCTCAGGCTGGGGCTGAGTGTCTGTTTATCTCCGGGAATTTTGGCTTCACTCCCATCACACTATAGCCAGCGGCAGCCTTAAGTGCAAAGATAATGACATGCTTTGAAAAATGCCTCAAGCGTCAATTATCTAGCATTGAGACAACCCCTGGGAGTTGTTCCTTCATGTCCACATCTTTAGCTGTGCTTATCACTCTCACAGCACTGTGTTTCACCCTGTCTGAGTCAGCAGGGCTACCTTGAGCTTCTGCCTGCTGCTCTTCCAGGCTGGAGTAGAAAGTGGAATGGAGAGATGGCTGGTGGGAGGCAAGGTGAGGCTAACTAATTGTTTAGTAGTTTGCATTTTTGTGCATTGAGATGAGCTCAGTGCCAAGCTGTGTATGGAAGTATAATGAAAAGAGCACTGACTGTCATTAGACCTGGATTCTAGCCTTACCACTGCCATATTCACTTGTTGAGTGACTGTAGACAAGGCCATTACTTCTCTAAGCCTCTGTTTCCCCACCTGCGCAATGAGTAGGTTGGACTCAGAGTCTTCCCATTCTGATAGAGAAGTGCTAATTAAAGAGCCAAGCTATAGGGTCAGGGGGTTGGCACTTAATGGGTGATGCCCAATCCCTGCCTCATGGTATTCTATTTATCCCACATTTTGACTTTCTCTTGGAGAAAATGTCATGACCCCAAAAGACCAAGATATGACCTCCAAAGAAATTTGCGTAATATGTTCATGTCCTGATGAGCTGGCTTTGATGGGCCTGGTTCTATTCCACTCTGAATTTCAACTTCTCAAAGGCAGCAAGGTGCAACTGAAGATTGCTTTTCCCACTGTATGTGTATGCCCAAGGGTGTAGCTAACTCTGCTTTTCAGGGTCTCCTCCCAGGTTCTCTCTTGCCCTGCTCTGTAACATCCTGTGAGGCTTTTCAGTACATCGACTCCCTCGGCTACACACCCCTCTATCTAGGTCACCTGCTGGCCCTGGCTCAGGGCCAGAAGCCTGTGGTTTCTCTGACTGGAAAGACCTTGATTCATCCTGTTGCGGAGAACTTTTGGGTTTGGCAGCTGTTTTGCTCTAGGGATTTCTCCCTTGCCTAACCCTTCTCTTTCTAATTCTTCTACCTCCCTCCTCCTCTCCCCCATCCCCCTAGGGATTGTCATGGAGCAGGGCACTATAGATTACCCAGAAGGTCCAGTCTTCTTCCACTACTAGTGAAAGCATCAAGGACTAGATTGGAAAATTTTAGCATCCCCAAAGCCATGTTTAAAAAACAGATAATCTAAGCAAAATGTGTATGCTTGCTATGGAAGCCAGCTTCAAGACAAGACTTCTAGTCACCTCCTTCCAGCCAAATTGTTTTCTCTAAACTCTTCTTATTGAGAAATTATAAAGCCCCCATTATGTTCCCCAGGGGCTAACACAAAGCCTGGCTGGCACATAGCAGATACTCAATAAATATTTGTTGAATGAATAATGACTGACCAAATGAACAACAAACAGACCTAAAAGCCAAAGAAAATAGTGGTAGCTGAGTCAGGAGACCTAGATCATCCATGAACCCATCTTGTACTTTTGGGCATGTCCCTTCCTTTCTCTGGGTCTCAGTCTCTCCCTTTGTAGTATCAGGTGCTGAACTCTAAGATCCCTTAAGGGGTCTTCCATCTCTGGCAGTCTGACTCTGTGATCTGTACTCCTGTCCAAAACACTGGCCCCAGGTAGTGAAAGAAACCTCCATCTAGTCATCTGATAGGTTTTGGTTCATCCTGCTGGGAAAAGAAATCAAAACTCTAGGTTTTGGGCTGAGCCAATTTCAGAGTAGCCATTTCCTCCCACACTGCCAATGGGGATTGCTTTTGGGGGTCAATTGGAAGCAATTCCATTCAACATTCAAGGTCCCCCACTACTTGCCTCCTCTTCCCTGTCTTTTACGCACCATGAGAAGTGTATTGAGCAAAAGTTGCCCCCTGGGCTCTGGTGGTGGCTGAGGTGGACAGACTCCTGGAAATATGGTAGTCCTGATCATGGCAGAAAAAATCCTTGTCCCTTATTGCAAGCACATAGTTCTTGATTTTGAAAGTCTTTTCCAGCCATAGACCTCCCTGCTCAAGATTAAAGGGAACCAGGCAGGAGACCAGATAAAGATATAATCTCTCATACTTGTCCTTTCCTTTCTTGTCCCTCTGCATTGGATTTCTTTGGGGGTGCTGTGGGTGATGTATGTGAACTTTAAAGACTCTTTTTATTAGCATGACATTTAAGAGACCTCCCAATGCTGAAAAATAAATGATTCTCTGATTCTAAATATGTAATCAGTAGAATGATGATGTATTTTGTGTATGTTCTTTTTTTTCTATTGTTTTTGTGTGTATGTTCTTTGAGTGTGAAGAGTCAGGCTGGAAATGGGGTTGGGAAGTAAGTATATGGCTGGAAGTATGTTTTAGAAGGGAGATAAAGGCCACCATTTTTAAGAAAAGGCATAGCATACTTACCAAAGAATGTGTGTAGCCTGAGAAGCAAAATCAATAATTTTGCTGGTCACCCATACTTCCCTCCTTCATAAATACAGTTTTGGCTCAATGACCAACACCAGGTTTAGAACAGATAATCTCTGAGGGTCTTTCCAGTTCTAATGTTCATTCTCTAACTCTATGACATAATTCAGACTCACAATGCACTTTTCCAATGACTCTCCTATGGTTATTTTCAATGTTTTATTCCAGGCAAGGAAAAAATAACCAGGTCACATAGCTACACCTTGATGGGCTTGGCCATAAAGTGACATAAAAGGTTGATGGCTAATGTTGGAGGGTAAGCTATGAGTCAAGAAGAACATTTTGGACCCTCTGAACCCAGGAGCTCAAGAATAGATCATAAAATGAGTATGTGGATGTGTATGAGGTGGGATTTCTTATACATCGAGTGATGTGCTTATTTGAATTAAAATGTCAGCCCCCAAGGAAGTCCCCTGACCTGTCATGACACAAGTGTTTCATAGGCATATGTGACATGACTGTACCATGCTGATCAATTGCCTTTGATGTACTTGAGCCCCCCTGGTGTTATAAATAGGAGAGAATGAGCCTAGATTCAAATAGGTTATGCTCTGTCAGAAAGAGAAGGCATGTTTTACCATTAATAAGGGGTTTGCAGGATCCCATATTTGGGAAAAGAGCCAAAGGAGGCTGTCTATTTCAAGAAAAGAAAATTTCAATATCCCTGTACACTTTCAGAGAACAATTTGAGCTAAATGACTAGAACCAGGTTGGTCCTTGACTCCCTTGGATCATGGTGAAATGACCAGAATAGAGTTGGACAAGCCTCCCAGGCACTCTCCAGACTAGACATGCATTGAGACCTAGCAGCCTTTTCCCACCAATTTCCAACTGCCAGTCTGCTGTTCTCTCCAGAGCACTACCACTACTGCACTCAACAAGGTGGATTTGGGAACTGGCCTGGAGGGTGGCAAGCCTTCCAAGTTGCCTGTTAGGGGTGGTCTTATCAGATCCCATTCTAAGAAAGAGGAGAAGGGACATGCCCACAGCTTCGATGCCATTTTAAGTTAGGGAGCGAGCAACGAGCAGCACAGAAGGGTGAAGGCCTGGGGCATATAGGGACCTCAAAAGTTATCTTGTACAGTGTTTTGCAAAATGTGCATTATAACCCATAGGTGAGTCATGAAATTAATTTAGAAGATAACAATCTGCATTTAAAAAAATAAAATAGATTAGAAAATTGTCACACAGAGTAGGAGCAATTACTGTTTTGTGAAATTTGTTTAAGGTATATATAAACATCACATATATAGTTTTAAATGTATCAGTTATATATATGCATTTTACATCACAACACATATGTGACATATACATATATATTTATATGTGCAAACATGTGTGCAAACACAGTCTTCCTTCCTTAATGCTCATATGACATAGTTTCAAGTGTCCTCACTCTACAGTCCATGCTTCTCTGGACACACTCCAGTTGGTTTTAAAGTGTGGGGTCCCAGAACTGCAGCAGCCTTTCAAATGTTGTCTTCCCAGAGCAGAGGAAAGCCCAATTATTTCCTCATTTGTTCTGGCCAGTACATTTTGAATAATTCAGTCCAAGATTTCCAATAAGGCAGCACATAATAACTTTGAAAATTACTGAACTTATTGTTGTCTAAAACCCCTAAGTGTCTCTCACATATTTCTGCTAAACCCTAGTTTCCTTATCATACCGTTGTACAGGTTGCTTTTTACTCCAAGTATAGAACCTGTCATTTATCTCTGTTACAATTTATCTTTCACCTTCACTCACCTTTTTTTAAAAAATCTACTTACATATCCCATCCATGACCATCTTCGTACATATGTTTTTGTGAAACTTTTTAGTTAAAAATATTTTCAAACCTACAGGACAGTTTAAAAAGTAATGCAAACCCAATACAGAGAACTCAACGTAGCCCTATCCTCCAGATACCCAGATGCATCCATTTTAACATTTTGCCACATTTGCCACATCATTATATCTATCCCTCTATCTTTCAATCCATACATCAGTCTGTCTATTTAAAAATCCATTTTCTGAATATTTGAATGTAAGTTGTATACATTATGCTTATTGAACACTTAATACTGCCATGAACATTTCCTAAGAACAAGGAAATGTTCCACCTTATGTGCAGTTATTAAGTTCAAGAAATTTAACATTGACATAAAACTTCTAAATTATATTCCATTTTTCATGTCCCAACTATGTCTTTTTCAGCCTTTTTGCTTCCCTCTTAGATTCTATCCAAGATCCCAAATTTCATTTAGTTGTCACTGTCTCGCTTTTTTTTTAAATTGTGGGAACATATATACAACATAAACTTTCCCGTCTTATCCACTCTCAAGCAAACCATTCACTCAGTGGATTAATCACATTCACAATGTTGCAGTACCCTCACTACTTTCCATTACTAAAACTTTCCCATCTCCCCAAACAGAAACCCTACACCCATTATGCATGAACTCCCCATTCCCCCTGCCCCTGGAAACTTGTACTCTAATTTCTAACTCCCTAAGCTTGCATATCCTCTGATATTTTCTTTGTGGTTGCCATGGGGCTTAAATTTAACCTCCCAAATCTATAACAATCCCATTTTCTTTGATAACAACTTAACTTCAATAGTATACAAAAACTATGTTCCTTTACACCTCTGTCCCCTCACTTTTATATAGTTCTTGTCACAAAGTATATGTTTATACGCTGAGTCTGAAACCACTGATTTATCATTACATTTTGTGGGTTTGTTTTTAGATCCTGTAGAAAGTAAAAAGTGGAGTTGCAAACCAAAAAAACAACAGTACTGGCATTTATATTTACCCATGTCGTTACCCTTACCAGAGATTATTATTTCTTCCTGTGGCTTTGATCTATTGTCTACTGCCCCTTCCTTTCAACATGCAGAATTCTCTTTAGCATCTCTTGTAGGGCCAATCTAGTGGTGATGAAGTCCCTCAGCTTTTGTTTATCTGGGAATGTTTTAATCTCTTCCTCATTTTTGAAAGACAGCTTTGCCAGATTTAGAATTCTTGGTTGGCAATTGTTTGCTTTCAGCACTTTAAATATGTCATCCCACTGCCTTCTTGCCTCCATGGTTTCTAATAAGAGATTGACACTTAATCTTAGTGATGTTCCCTTGTACATGACGCATTGCTTATTTTTTGCAGATTTCAGAATTCTCTCTTTTATCTTTTTTTAAATTATGTATTTATTTATTTATTTACTTGTATCCATTTTTACTGCTCCCCCCCTCCATTTTTGCTGTTTTTGTGTCCATTTGCTGGGCAATTCTTTGTGTCTGTTTCCTGCCCTCTCTTCTCATCCTTCTCCTCCTGTCTTCACTGGGATTCTATCCTCAGAACCTCCAATGTGGGAGAGATGCATCCTACTGCCTGCCCCACTGTAGTTCCTGGTTTTTCGGCACGTCTTGTCTTGGTTCTCCTTTGTGTCACTCTCCCATTATGTCATTGTCTTGCAGTGTGGCTTGCAGGGTCTGACGGCGCACCCGAGCACAGGGCCTGATGGCACACCCACACGCGGGGCCCGACGGCTCACCCGTGCATACAGCCTAGTGGCCCACGTGCCTTCTGTATTTTCCTTTTTTAAAATTTTTACCGGGAGGTCCTGGGGATCAAACCCAGGTCCCTCCACATGGAAGACGGACACCCAACCATTTGAGCCACATCTGCCCCCCTGCTATATCTCTTAAGGTTGACCAAAGATACCTAGAGTTAAAGTCATTTCCCATACAGGATGGTCATATAATAAATCAAGCTTAGTTTATCACCAGCATTCTAAAAACCAGACCTAGGAAGAAAAACTAGGTCTGGGGACACACGCATGGTTTCTAATACAGCGAATGTTTAGCCTACCCTGATTATCACAAAATCAGGACAGCGAGAATATTCACACTCTCTTTATCTTTGGCAAACAATAGTTTGATTATAATATATCATGGTATGGATCTATTTGGGTTTATCTTGTTTGGCGTTTGTTGAGCATATTGAATGTGTATACTCATGTCTTTCATTAAATTTGGGAGTTTTCAGCCATTATTTCTTGAATATTCTCTCTGCCTCTTTCTCTCTTTCTCTTCCTTCTGGGATTCCCACATTGCATATGTTGGTGTGCTTGATGGTGTTCCACAGGTTCCTCAAACTCTGTTCACTTCTCTTTGTTCTTCTTTCTATGCCTCAGACTGAGTGATTTCCATGGTCTTGTCTTTGACGTCACTGATTCTTCTTCTGCCAGCTCCAATCTGCTGTTGAAACCTCTCTAGGGAAGTTTCAATTTCTATTACTTTGGTCTTCAGCTCTGTTTCATTCCTTGTCATAACTTCCATCTACCTATTGATATCCTTTTTGTGTTCATCTGTGTTTTCCTGATTTCCTTTAGTTCTTTGTCTATGTTTTCCTTTAGCTCTTTGAGCATATTTAGGACTTTTTTTTTAAAGCTCTTTGTTATGGTCCCGGTCTGGTCCTCCTCATTGATGGTTTCTAATGCTTTAATCATCTCCTTTGCTTGGGCCATTCTTCCTGTTTCTTTGTGTTTTGTAATCTTTTGCTGAAACCTGGATATTTTGATATTTTAAAGTGTTATCACTGGAATTTTTACTCTGAAACATCTATTCCTTAAGCATGTATCCAGCTAGTGTTATGACAGCTTTCCTTGAATGCCAAGAGCTAACATGAAAAAAGAAAGAAAATGAGAAAACCTTTTCTAGTCTTTACAGATTGACTTTGTGAGAGTGCTTTCCTTCAGAGCTTATTGATACAATGAGTTTAGAGAATAGCTCAAGGCCAAAGAGTAAGGGCCTCCCTGATCCTTTCTGCACATGCATCTTGTCTTGGGCATGCACCTTGTCTTGTACATGCACATGTGCCCTAGGAATTCCCCCATTTACATAGATATGAATGTCCCCTCTTCCCTAGTTCCTCACGGTCCCAGTCACTGCACTGTATGTCTTACAGCCAACAATCCCTTGCCCCAGGAATCCACAACTAGTTTGCTTTCCCACAGCGTTCTGTAAGAAAGTTCGGTGAGCTGCCTTCAACAAACGATGCAAGTACTGG
>JAQZBX010090882.1:0-12459 GCA_029593785.1 Cabassous unicinctus
AATAGAAAAGGCAATTACTAATTTTATATGGAAGGAAAAGGCCCCCAAATAGCAAAAAAAACCTCCTGAAAAAGAAGAACATTGTGAGAGGGCTTTCACTGTCTGAACCTGGAACATCCTACAAAGCTACAGCAGTCAAAACAACATGGCATGAGCATAAAGTTAGACACATTGATCAATGGAATAGAATTGAGAGTTCAGAAATAGACACTCACCTCTATGGTTAACTGGTTTTTGCAAACATACCCAGTCCACATTACTAGGGCAAAACAGTCTGTTCAACAAATGGTGCTGGGAGAACTGCATATCCATAACCAAAATAACAAAAGAGGACCCCTATCTCACTCCCTATGCAAGAATCAATTCCAAATGGATCAAAGACGTAATATAAAATCCAGACCATAAAACTATTAGAAGAAAATGTAGGGGAACATCTTAAAGACCTGGTGGTAGGTGGTAGGTGGGGGTCTCTGAAATCTTAAATCCAAAGCTTGAGCCAAAAAAAGAAATAGATATATAGGACCTCCTCAAAATTAAACACTTTTGTACCTCAAAGACTTTTTCAAAAGTGTGAAAAGACAGGCAATGCAATGGGAGAAAATATTTGGGAATGACATATCTGATAAGGGTTTAATATCTATGATATATAAAGATATATAAAAACTCAACAATAAAAAGAAAAATGACCCAATTTTAAAATGTGCAAAAGAATTGAATAGACATTTGTTCAAAGAAGAAATACAAATGGTGAAAAAGAACATGAAAAAATGTTCATCATCACTAGTGATTAGGCAAATGCAAATCAGATCCACAATAAGGTACCATTTCACACCTATAATAATGCTACCTATTAAAAAGACAAAATGTCCAAATGCTGGAGAGGAGGTAGAGTGATAAGAATGATTACGCAGTTTTTTTGGGAATGTAGAATGGTACAGCCACTGTGGAGGACTATTTGGCAGGTCCTAAGGAAGTTGAATATAGATTTGTTATGTAATCTGGTAATACCACTACTAGGTATATACCCAGAAGAACTGAGAGCAGTTCAGTGACACAAACAGACATCTGCACAACAATGTTCATAGTGGCATTATTCACAATTGCCAGAAGATGGAAGCAATCAGCCAATGAATGGACAATTAAAAGTGGTATATATTCATACAATGGGATATTATTGAGCTGTAAAAATGAATGAAGTCCTGATGCATACAATCACATGGAAACTTGAAGACATCATTTGGAGCTGAACTAAGTCAGGAACAAAAAGACAAATATTTTATGATCTGAAATAATTAGAGTAATCAAACTCATAGGATCAGAATATAGAATATAGTTTACCAGGATATGGGGTGGGGGTAAGGTATGGGAAGCAAATGCTTAAAATATGCAGGGTTCCTATTTGGAGTGATGGAAATGATTTGGTAATGGATGGTGTTGATGGTAGCACAACATTGAGAATGTAATTATCAGCACTCTAATATGTATCTGAATGTGATTAAAAAGGGAAGTGTTTGATTGTATATATGATAACAGAATGAAAAATTTTGAAACCATACATGGAACTACACTACACAAACAGTGAATCCTACATTAAATCATAGACAATGATTGACAGTACAGCTATAAAAATGGGATATCAGCAAATGTAACCAATGCAAGTTGCTGCTGTTGGGGTAGTGTAAGGGAGTCTTTATTTTATGCATGATTGTTCTGTTACCCCTCAACTTCTCTAAGAAAGATAAATTAAAAAAATAAAAAGTAAAAGAGAAGAGATAGGAAAAGAACACCTACTCCTCAAACAAGAAGTTTCACAAATATTCAAAATTGTGCGGTCAAATCCATAATAAAAGCCCATTTATAATCTGCATTTCAGGGTCTAATCAGAAGCAGACCAACCTAAATGTACACATGACTAAATAAAAATTAAAATGAAGGTTCTTGAAAAAAATAAAAACTAGCAACCCCTCTTGGAATATATCAAAAATATTTGAAAGCAGGGACTCAAACTGATATTTATACATAAACATTCATAGCAGCATTATTCAGAATAGCCAAAAGTTACAAGCAACCCAAGTATGCATCAACACATGAGCAGATAAACCAAATGTGCTATATACACACAATAGATCAATATTCAGCTGTAAAAATGAATGAAGTTCTGATGTATGCTGCAACATCAGTTAACCTTGATGGCATCATGTTGAGTGTAATAATCTAGACACAAAAAGAGAAATATTGGATACAGAAAACCATGATGGAGGTGTAAGACACTCCAAAGTTTTTTTCTCCCATAGAATCTTTAAACGAGTAACAAAAACTGGCAGAGACATCTTCCTCAAAACTCCAGAAAAAAATGAAATGAGTGCAGTAATTGAGTGGAGCCAGATCAAGAAAATGCAGTTTTAAAAAAGGTAGGAGAAAAAAAAAAAAAACATAGGTAGGAAAAACTCATGGTACTCTTGCTGGCCACTCCCCTAATGCCTTCACATTGTTATGTGGAGCCAGCCTGCATTCCCATTGTGGGTCCATATCCCTGTTCCAAAGGGAACAGAATAACCCCTGTGTGCATGGGGTACATTATGTGGGTGACAATCTACCAGGTAGCAGCCTGAAAGACTGAACCAGGGAACTTTTAACTGTCTGGCTCTGCCAAACTTGCCATATGGGCAAAATTAGCTTGTGGACAACTAAAGCAGTGTACAAAACAATTAAGTCAAATTTGTAAAAGATTACTGAATTTTCATTTCCTGTAAACAGCAAAATTCTCAAGGCCGTATCAATTAAAGGCCAGGACAAGACTCAGGCTTAGAAAACAAACCCTTTTCTTCACTTTCACCTTGAGCCGATTTTCTTGATAGCATGACAACTCTGACAGAGAGCACCAGGCAATGCAGAGCCATTTTATAAAAACCATAATGATGTCTTTATTTATTTATGTTTTTGCTTTGTTTGTTTGTTTTTGTTAGCTCCCAGCATTCAAGGAAATCTCTGTCTTTTTACTAGCTGCATAAAATTTAAGGAGTTAATACATGAAAATATTAAAATGTACAAAACCAACCAAAAATATTAAAATGTACCAAAACCAACCAAAAAACCCACAAAAGGATATCAGGAAAATTAATGAACAATATGAGAACCTGAATAAAGAGATATAAATTTTAAAAAGGAACCAAAAAAATTACTGAAGTTGAAAATCACAATAATTTAAATGAAAAAAATCCCTAAAAAGCTTCAACAGCAGATTGCAGCTGATAGAAGGAAGAATCAGTGAACTCAAAGACAAGACAATTGAAATTATTCAGGCTAAGGAGCAGAAAGGAAAAGAATGAAAGGAGGGAACAGAATTTCAAAGACCAGTCAGAAACCATTAAACTTAACAATATATGCATTATGGGAGTCTAGAATGAAAAGAAAGAGAGAAAGGGAACAAGGAATCAAAGAAATAATTATAGAAAACTTCTCAAATTTAAATAAAGACTTGAATATACACATGCAAAATGCCCAAGGAACCAAAAACAGGATAAACTTAATATCGATCAAGTTGAGACCCTTAGTAGGCAAAGTGTCAAATGCCAAGGACAAAGAAGCTGCAAGAGAAAAGCAACATGTTATGTATCAGCTAGCCCCAACCAGATTAAGTACCAATTTCTCTTGAGAAAACATGGAGAAAATTCCATTCAGTTGCCAGACAAAGTGTGAAGGTTGTTTCCAAGTCTTATTTATACAATTAAGAAAGAGAGGAAGATCATCTTTGGCATAAAAGTTGAGGCATTCCCCATTGTTTTTCCAGGGCTGTCTTCAGCATGATCTCAGAGGAAAAAATAAAGAAGCAAAAATTTCCTCCTTGTTTGCCTACTGTAATTTCAAGGGGTTTCCTTGAGAAGTTATAAACCTGTAGAATTGCCTCTCAGTCCTCCCCAGGGTTTGGAAATTTCCTATCAGTATGATTTTCCAGGACATGGTTTTATGAAATTTGACTTGTTAAAGTGTTTGAAAAAATTTATGTATCTAATCAATTATTTTTTTCATTTTTTTTTTCTAACTGCTCCAGTATTACTATTTGAAGATGCTTTCATTCCCCTTGATAGTCAAGAATAGAACATTGTGTATACTGCTAAGGAATACAGGATTTAGGGCAAAACATGTGTCCTTGCTAAATGCCAGAGCTGAGTTCTGGGACACAGCACAGCACTGATCTATAAGGACAAGTGCTGTTCCTGGACTGGGATAACAAAGAGAGCTTATTTTAAGTACAAATGTGCAACAATGTATAGAATCATCCAAAATGTTACTTTTATCTCTAAATACTTAGTTCTGATATTCCATGTCTTTAAAAATAATAACACAATTACTAGTTATTAAAGGCATTTTTCTATTGCCGTTTTATTTGGAAAGAATGAATGACAGGTCTGTTTACTCTGATGGATATAGCATTGAGATTGAAGCTTGAGGTAAGATGAGGCCTTAATCCATCAAGCCCTGTAGCAGTTTGACATTATTTATGAATTCCAGAAATAGATATTGGATTATGCTTGTAAACTGGTCTGTTCCTCTGGGCGTGATTAAATTATGATTTAGTGCTTTGATTGGACCATGTCAGTAGGACGTTGAGTCCCTACCCCTTGGTGGGTGGGGACTCAGAGATAAAATTACGTGGCAGAGCAGAGGAGTTATTTGGAGTTTGAGTTGGAGTTCTGATGCTGAGTTTTAATGCTGGAGCCTGGGGAAGCAAGCACACAGAAGAGCTTGGTAGTGAGGAAGGAGAGAAGGCCCCAGGAAAAGAGATGAGCAGTTCATCTGATAGTCTACAGCTGGTCTTGTGGAGAGAAGCAAGCCTGAGCCTGGAGAGAGGCAAACCCAGGGAAGAGAGGAACCCAAGAAGCCTGAACCCTGGCAAATATCGGCAGCTGTCGCTCCAACATGTGGCCATAGATTTTGGTGAGGAAAGTAACTTATGCTTTATGGCCTGGTAACTGTAAACTTCTACCCCAAATAAATACCCTTTATTAAAACCAACCAATTTCTGGTATTTTGCATTAGCACCTCTTTGGCTGACTAATAGAAGCCCCTTCAGAGAGGGTCCATATCAAGCAGTTTTTATTCAAAGTAATCTTCAAATATTTTATATTACCTATTTTTACATCTATCCTGGCCCCACAGAAAGATGCAGAACTGAAGTGATTTATCAGAAAATTTCAAGGTACAGAGCATCTTCACTTAAATAAACTTGGAATTAAAGAACAAGGGTTATTTTCTTTTTATTAAGTTTTAGATGGTTGTCCTGATGCAGAGCAACATGATATTTTAAAAATATCAACAGGTGGACTCTCGCAATTCATTCTAGAACCCTAATTCCTACCTCAAATGACACTTAACATCGTTTCCTTTATTCCATGCCCTGCTATGCTTAATTCTTTATTATTTGTTTCTTTGAAAAGATCAGTGAGAGATAATACTGAAATAATATTGAAAAGATGAAGGGTGGATAATACAAGAAACACATTATTTTACACAATTGTGGAAAAGAGAGGGAAATTAAAAAAAAAATACAAATCAGAAGAAAGAGAAAAATATAGCCGGAGAAAGCCATGGACAAAGATATATGTCAAACGGGGATATATATATATATATATATTTATATATAATATACATATATTATATATATATATAATTTTTTCTTTCATACTTTAGATTTTATTGGTTGTTTTGTAGATCAGCAGAGATATTATGAACAATTTGTACAAATTCTTAATGTACCTACAGAAAACCTAAAAAGTCATGTAGTTATTTTTCAAAAGTTATCCCAGTGACTTTCCAGCTTAAAATTTGGAGGCAAGTTTTCTTTAAGAGGATATCAAGTTTTCAAATGTTGATAAACTGTTACATATGTCTCACTAATTTGCGATTTAATACCATATAAATATATACACTGACTTGCCCTTCCAGAATTTATCCATTTATTCCACAATCCATTCTTCTCTAACAATTTAAAATTCCACTTTCATTATTTATTAAACAATAGAATTTACACTAAATTTCCAAGATAGATGGTTTAATTTCTCAGCAATTTTTTCTGTTCCTTAGAATTCTTTAGTAATGGGCCTACAGCAAAATGTTTACAAACCAGAGCTTTAAGATATGTTCTGATATCTAGAAGATCTAGTCTCCTATCTCTGTTTTTCTCTCTCTTTTTTAATTACCAAGGCTATTCAACCACAGGCACATATTCACATAAATTTTAGAATTATCTTATTCACTTTCGATGAAAAAAGACTTTGTCATTTTCTTTGTGATTTAATTAATTAATCACAGAATTGATGTCTCTAAAATAAGGTCTTCCCTAGGATGTGCAGAATCACACAAATAGATTTTGCAAGATACCTGCCAATTAAAAAAATATTTAAAAATCATAAACAATATTCTATTGCTAGGATCACAAGAAGTCTACAGTAGAACAACTGTAATTCCACTCTAGTCCATTGTGCATCCCCCAACCCTGAAGATTCTGTGATGGTGATGCCCACTCCAACTCTAACTGAGAGGAGGCTTAGATCCTGTGGGGCAGATGGATGGGACTTTCTTGCTTGCAGTTGCAGACTCATTTTGTTCCTTGAGATGGTCGTTGTCAGTCATCATCTCCTTGTTAATTGTCCTGGGTGAGTCCAATGAACTGGAGAGCAGGTGTTGCAGAAACAAGCCATTTTATATCTCATAATAAGTTGCAAAAATGTGTGGGAGAGAGTGTAAATTACAATGTAAACTATAATCATCACTTAGTGGCAATGCTCCAAGATGTGTTCATCAATTGTGGCAAATGTACCACACTAATGAAGGATGTTGTTGATGTGGCAAAATGTGGGAGGGTTAGGGAGCAGGGCATATGGGAATCCCCTATATTTTTTGGGTAATATTTATGTAATCTAAGTTTCTTTTTAAAAAAAATTAAAAAGTATATAAAAATTAAAATAAAAATCATAAACAATTTGACCTAAGAACATATTACATATTACCTCTTCCTAGCTTCTGGCAGTTACCAACAATCCTTAGCATTCCTTGGCTTATAGCAGTGTAACTCCAATCTCTGCCTCATTGTTCACATGGCCTTCTTCACTGTGTCTCTCTGAAGGTGTCTAATTCTCTTCTACTTACAAGGGCACCAGTTATATTGGATTAGAACTCACTCTAATCCAGTTTGGACTCAATTGCTCATATCTTCAAAGATTTTATTTCCAAATAGGTCATTGTTGGGACTGGAGGTTAGGACTTGAACTTAAATTTTGTGGGGATACATTTCAACCCACAACATTCCGCTGCAGGTCCTTAATACCATTCATTTGATGCTCTTTATTTACAGCATTACTCATGATTCTGAGTCAATCATTTGGTGATCCATAAGTACTGGTTTCCAATGACTTTCTCAAGGATTACTTTATTGATGATGACCACAATTGTAATTCTGATAATCACACTGCAGGATAGGGAAAACAATTATTCATTCCCTGGTCATGTTAAACTGATTGCTCATAATTTTAGAGCATAAGTATAAAACTATATACTTTCCACCCATGTTGTCCTATGAATTCTTTAGGCCATAATCACTGCATTTCTGGAATGTGATGTCCCTCACTGGACATGGCTTAAGACCAACACAGGAGAGTACAATACCACCATATCCATCAGTGGCCAGATAGGGCATCAGTTGGAAAGGCATTACACATTTCAGAACAATGGTCTTGAAAGCCACTGAAGCAGATAGGTGCAGCCATCGTAGGAGAACTGTTTGAAACATGTCACAGAGCCCGTGGAAGGACAGGGGCAACTGCCCTGGGTGCCAGCCAGTGGGATGCATAGCAAGAAAGAATGCCTGTACCACCACCACCACCCTCAGTGCTATAGATGGCAGCACAACTGTTGGAGCATGGACAGATGAGAGTTGATAATGCCCACACCCATGGCCCAAGGAAAAGAGTCAAAAGAGGGCCATTTGTAGTATAAATCCCTAAAGCTGTCCTCTGTCACCCAAAATCAGAATGTCAGCACCATTCTGGTAAAGCAAGGTAGAACAATTCTGTGAAGGAAATAAAGAGCCAATCTGTGGCCATTTTCTGGACAGGTCACCCTCCTGGAACCAAGGTCCCTGTCACAGGGCTAGGGAAAATGACATTAGTGCAAAATCCAGAGTGTGTTATAATGAAGAAACAGGGACAGGACCTAAGAAGTTCGGTCTAGGATAGGGTGTCCCACCCAGAAATCATTATAGACCCTATCCAGTCCCAGGCATTAGAGGAGATCTTGGAAAATTTCACAGAAGTCACTCCATGCTGTAGTGCTGAGGACAGGACCTTGTTTTCCCAGGTCTAAGGGAAGTATTGCTTAAAATATTAGTTCTTCTTGTGAAATGGAAACCTTACTGCATGCAAACTGGGGAGATTCTAACCCCTAAATTTTTATATGTGTTTATCCTCCATTTCTTCTTTCCCAACTATTTAATTATCAAATGTCTGAAAAGTTTCATTTAGATTTATATTCATCCAGTAACATTGATTAAGCACCTACTAAGTGACTGGGAGTGTTTTAAACACTAAGTTTGCTGCATGAATGAATAAACATTATCCGCACCCTAACAAGGATTAAATTTTGAGAAAGTCAACAAAAATTTTAAATTATACTTTGAGATCACTGATATTAAGCACATAAAAAAGATGAAGAGTATAGAATAGCATAGAGAAAGCTATGAGTAAAGACTTCTCTGAGGAGTTTGGATTTAATCTGAAAATGAGAAAAAATGAGAGGGCTCTATTTAGGCGAGGCGATGCATCTAGCAGGGAGAAGAGAGAGAGCAAAAGCCCTGAACTGGGGTCTTGTGGACTGAAACTTGTCCCCTATAAAAGCATGTTCAGATCCCAGCACCTGGTCCTGTGGGTATGAACACATTTGTAAATAGGACCTTTGAAGAGGTTATTAGTCAGGCGTTCCCAAACTGAATGAGGGTGGGCCTTAATACAATGTGACTGAAGACCTTATAAGCAAAGGAAAGTGTACACAAGTGTAGACAGAAACTGGATGCCAACAGAGCCCAGGAGAGGAAGGAAAAGTCATTGCCATGTGCATTGCCCTGTCATAGAAGAGTCAGGGAACCTCAGGACTGCCAGCCAGCCATAAAACACCAATTCCAGGAGAAAGCAAGCTTTCTAGCTTCTGAAACTGATAGCCAAGATATTCCTGTTGTTAAACCAACCCATTTTATGGTATTTACTTAGGTAGCTAAGAAACTAATATACTAGGGAAAGCTTGGATTGTTTAAAAGACAGGTTTTTTTTGTTTTGTTTTGTTTAATAAAAAAAGAACTGTGGCCAGAGCCCTGTGAGAAACAGGATAGAGTACAAAATGTATTCCAGATATCAGCAGAAACATCAGTAAGGAGAACATTGCATCATATCCTGATGTGAATGCATATGAGATGCCACTGACTAGTGGGTACTCAATGGATTGGAGTGGGTGGTAAGAGTAGGTCCTCAATGTATTTGAAGAAAAGATTTGTTTATAACATATAAGCTAGTGTCCACCCAGGGTTCTTCGTTTCATCCAAAGTTTCCTCATGGCATTTTTCACCTCTGCATTCCTCAGGGTATAGATCAAGGGATTTAACATGGGCTCAACAATTGTAAAGGATACAGCCATTACTTTGTCTATGGGGTAAGTGATCACAGGCCTCATATACAGGAAGATACATGGCACAAAGAACAAGATGACCACTGTGAGGTGGGAGCCACAGGTGGAGAGGGCTTTGCGCTGCCCTTCAGAGCTGCAAGATCTCAGAGTGCAGAGAATGACCACATAGGAGGTAATAATCATAAAGAAGACGGTCACACACATCACTCCACTGTTGAGGATCACAAGGAAGCCCAGGATGCGAGTGTCCATGCAGGCCAGTTTCAACAATGGAAACAAATCACATATAAAGTAATCAATGACATTGGGACCACAGAAGGGTATTTGGTACATAAAGAGAAGTTGTATCATTGCATGCATAGATCCCCCAACCGAGGCCACTCCCAGCAGCAGGCAGCACACCTGAGGACTCATGATGGTCTGGTAGTGCAGGGGCTTACATATGGCCACATAGCGGTCATAGGCCATAATGAGGAGAAGGATGATCCCTACACCACCAAAGAAATGTTCTGCAAAGAGCTGGGTCATGCAGCCTTCCAAGGAGATGGTAGCACTCTCAGAGAAGGAGTCCACAATCATCTTGGGGGCAATGACGGAAGAGTAGGTGATATCCATGAGGGACAAGGAAGTAAGGAAAAAGTACATAGGTGATCTCAGACTCTGATTTGTGATCATGGTTACCACAATGAGTAGGTTTGCCACCACTGTGGCCACATACATGATTAGAAACACAGCAGAGAATATTTTCCGCAGCTCTGGATTCTTTGTAATACCCAAAAGAATGAATTCTGTCACATTGTTTTGTCTCTTCATTTTCTATGTGGTTATGTAAGCACATCGCTATTAGCTGGAAAATCTGCAATAGCAATATTATTTTTAATTAGTAATCATTCAGTGTCTTGGGCACTTTTTGTGTTGTTTCTCTCCCTTTTGAACTACTACTTTTCTCCATTTCTACAGCAAACAGCTGCTCACAATTATAGCCTGGCAGCAGTTTGATTCCATTGGATCCTCCTAACAACATCTCTTCTCATGAACTCAAGTCTTGCTTTCTGTCCTGGCACCTGCTGCTTGAGACACTTTGGGGACCCTGCTTTATCATTCTAGTGCATACGCATACCTGGAAATATGAGGAAGTTAACACTTCCCAGGGAAGCACTTGCCCATTAGTTTATAAGAGCCAGTGGAAAAATGCTAATCAGTTTGACAAAATATTGGGTTAACTTTCATTCCTTCACATTTCTCACTCTTACCAGTGCCTCTATTCAATTTTGAAAAAGAAAATACCTCTGTACAAGCCCTTCTCTCAGCCTCTGTTGTTTGGGAAATCCAAGCTGGAGTGCTGACTTCATTTACCACCAGGTGTATTTAAGAACTTGCAGAATTTCATATGACTTTTCATTAATTTATTTCAAATACTTATTGTGTACCTAGAATATGCTAGTTGAAAGTCTACAAGATAGATATGTCATATAACAAGGACTCTCCACTTATTAAGAAATTTACTCTTTCCATCTTCATATCTTCCTTCTCAAATTGGCTTATTTTTATTATTACAATTGTTGTAATTATATATAGCTAATATTTAATGGGTCCCTGCTGTGTCTTATTCAGCGGAATGACCTATGAGACATTTTCCTAATTTTATAGGTAAAATACCAAGGCTAAGAGGAGTGAAAAATGACTGAATTCAAATCCATGTTTTCAGGGTGCTCAATTTGTATGAAACTCTGTGCTTTATGATATAATTTTCATAGCAATCCAGTGAGATAGATTTATGCATCCTGTGCTCATTTTATTCAACAAAGACAATTGTGCAATTCTAACATACAGTTCTAACATGTTCTAATTATACATAAGAACAATCTAATCCTAAATCTAGAAATCACAATCATTGACTTTGTTTTCAAATGGTACTAATCATTTTCCAGATGTGCCACTGGTTACAGAAGCTAAAACCTTGAGTTTTTTCCTCTGCTCCAGGAAGGCTCAGTTAACAACTTAACTGATACCATCTCTGCACATGAACCTGTATCAGTGCAAATTGTCTTTTCCCTCTTCTTTATGAAGTAGTGTTTCCAGACGGAACAAAGGATTCTATAGGCTAATAAACATATCAATTAAACAACTCATTTGTTTTCCACTCACTATGTGCCAGCAATGTGGCTGCTCAGTCATGTGTATTATCCATTTTCCACATCACCCAAGGTGGTTACTTTTACAAAATCCATTTTGAAGATGAGGGAACTGAGGCTTGGAGACATTCAGCCTCTCATCTAAGGTGAGTGGGGATAATGAATCCAGGTAGTTTCATTTTGAAGCACACATCTGTAACTATTACACTGTACACTAAAGAAATGAACAACAGCCTCTACCAGCTGCATGCAATAGCTATTGCAGCCAAGAACAAATTGTATGGTTAAAAATAAAATAAAATAAAACACCTTTAGTAAGAAGAAAACTTCTCTTTACCAAGGTATTTAATTAGGGGCTTTCTGTCATTCTGTTAGAATATATTAGAGGACATTTTTTAAAATGGGGATATAAATTACATGTTCTCTAAGACTCATCTAAATATTCAGAGGCATAGTCTTAATATCCTTCTCCATTCTAAACAAAGTATACCACTCTTAGGAGACTCTTTGCAAATCTTCAAGGTGGACTAACCCCAGCCTCTGCCATCTTGAGTCTCAGAACCTCATTAGTTCTTGAAGAGTCCTCATTAAGTAGAAGCAACGCATTCTTGGAAATCAGGATAACTGAATTTATTCAAGATTGTCACTCTAC
>JAQZBX010090883.1:0-12456 GCA_029593785.1 Cabassous unicinctus
AGGCACTAAAGCCAGGTAAAGGGAGTTAATTTAAAAATCTACTCAGCAACAGTTTATTTTCCTTTGGGTTGAGCTATCACTGGCACACAGGAAGATTTCACATGCATGTGTTTTTGCCATTATTTCTATGGTAAAATGATCAATAAAATTGAAAGAACATTAGTAAAAGATGGTATAATGGAGTTTGCAATAAAGTATTAAGAAACAGTTCCCATAAGATTGCCCTCACTTCAGACACTAGCTGTAAGTTGGGGTTCCCAGGGACCACCCTCATTTCAGATCAGGTAGATTCAAATTCATTTGTTCTAACAACCACC
The DNA here is from genome assembly GCA_029593785.1 of Cabassous unicinctus. Lineage (NCBI taxonomy): Eukaryota > Metazoa > Chordata > Mammalia > Cingulata > Chlamyphoridae > Cabassous > Cabassous unicinctus. Next base: position 318 of record JAQZBX010090883.1, read on the forward strand.
CTCAGTTTCAATAATTCACTAGAAAGACTCAGAACTCACTGAAAGCACCATGCTTATGATTACTGTTTTATTATAGCAAAATGATACAAATTAGAACCAGTCAAATGAAAGGACCCAGGGCTCAAAGCCTGAGGGAGTTCCAAATACAAAGTTTCAGTCATCCTTAAGGAAATCTTTTAAAAATTATTTTAATTAATTATTTTTATTTTTAAAGAAGCTTTAGATTACATAAATATTACAAAGAAAATATAAGGGATTCCCATATGCCCCCTTCCCTCCCCCTCCCACACTTTCCCACATCAACAACATCCCTCATTAGTGTGGTACATTTGTTACAATTGATGAACACATATTGAAGCATTGCTACTCACCATAGATTACAGTTTACATTATAGTTTATACTCTGTCCTGCACAATTTTGCATGTTGTAACAAAATATACAACGGCTTATATCCGTCCCTGCAATGTCATGCAGGACAACTCCAAAGTCCAGAAAATGCCCCTGTATTACACCTATTCTTCCCTTTCCCATCTTCGAGAACCTCTGGTGGCCACTGCCTTTATATCAATGATAAGAGTTCTTCCATTGCTAGAATAATATTATGTCTATAGTAGAATAATAATGTCTACTTTAGTCCACTGTTCAATCCCCAGTCTTCAGGATTTTGGGATGGTGATGTCCACTCTGATTCTAATTAAGAAGGAGCTTAGATCCCATGGGGGTAGATGGATGGAACTATCTTGCTTGCTGTTACAGGCACTCACTGTTCCTTGGGATGGGCGTTGTCCCTCATCATTTCCTTGTTAGTTGTCCTGGGTGATTTCAATGAATTGGAAAGTAGGTGTTGCAACTCTGCTGAAATTCATCCATGTGCCAGTTGAGCTTAAAGATGTCTTAATTCCTAGGACCTAGTGAGATGCAGAAAACAAATTTGTGAAAGGCATCTAATTTCCTCTTTCAAGGAACTTGTAGAGATATATGTGTTTATGGAATGAAAGATTTCCTGCTAAGATGTGATTTCTCTTCCAAATTGACCTATAAATTTAGTCAATCCCAATCAAAATTTCAGCAAAAGTTTTTTGCAGAAATTGACAAGCAAGTCTAAAATTTACATGAAAAACAAAGGAACATGTATTTTTTTTAAAAGAAAACAGTTGAGGGCTCACACTCTGATTTCAAGTGTAATCAAGAGAGTGTGATATTGATCAAAGGATAAACACATGAATCAATGGAAGAATATAGAGTCCAAAAGTTGAGCTACATATATATAGTCAATTGATTCTCAACAAAGATTCCAAGGCCATGAAGAAAAGGGAAGGTTTTCTACAAATGTGCTGCCACAATTGGACATCTATATATATATTTTATATATATATGTATATATATATAAAAGGACTTTTCATCTACACTTGTGCCATATGCAAAAATTAACACAAAATGGTTGATAGGCTTAAATATAAGGGCCAAAACTATAAAATTCCTAGAAATAAACATAGGAAACATTATTTTTGAGTTCTCTTTAGGCAAAGATTTCTTAGATATGATACAAAAAGACAGTATACAATAGAAAAAAAGATAAACTGAACTTCATCAAAATTTAAATTTTTTCTACTTGAAAGAGACTGCTAATAAAATGAAAATAAAAGCTAGAAACTTAGAGAAAATATTTCCAAATATTATATCAGATAAGGAACTTGTATCCAGAATAAATAAGGAACTCTCATCTCCCTTCTCCACCTTCTGTCCTTTCAGGCCCTGCCAGTTCATTCTTACCACTATCTAGAGTAGAAATATATGGTGGCGGAAAATTATCATTCAGAGAGCATGGAAAATTAAGAAAAGGAGAATTAATTCAAGCAGGAGCTCAAGAAACTTCACTGGGACATAATTTATATGATCCTTCAAAGTTTGACCCCTGCTCACCCCTCCAGCCTTATTTCTCACTATTCTTCTTTCTCCAACTACAGGTGAGGAATTGAAATTAGTATAACAATTTGAACAGCACTTTCCATTTAAGATGCAAAATTCACCTTTGAGTCATTTTATTCAGTCCTTAAATTGTCAACAGGCCCATGTACCATTATGAACCTTGGGCCACATTTAAGAGACTTTGGTCTTTTTAACACCCACAACAGACCATGGATTTCAGTTAATCATTGATGGGCATCAACCAGACAAAGACATCTAAATGATTATCTGAAATGACTAAATGGTTGAGGGTTTAATATATGCAATTTACTGTTGAGAATGGGTATTAGGATCAAGGAGCTATTAACATATAAAGGGATGCAGCAAAACAAAAAAACAAACACATCAGCTGTTCACATTTACAAATGAAGCTATAATTAACATCCATTAGAAAAGAAAGGAAACTAGCATTGATTAAGCACCTACTATATATCAAGCAACTTGCTAATTAATTTGCAAATCTTATCTCATCTGCAGAATAGCTCCTTGAAGTAAGAGTTAATATCTTCATTTTATGCATGCATAAATGTAGATTCTAGGAGAGTTAAAAATTTGACAAAATCACTTGGCTATTGAGAGAATGAGCTTGGATTTGAACCAACAATATCTAACACCTAAAACTCCTTTCTTTCTGAAAAAAATTGCTAAAAAGCAGGGGGATTATGCATTGTCTGAAAAAAGAGACAACTTTCAGAAAGGAAAAATAAAACTATTTGAGACAGCATTCAGGATTTAGTTCCTTATGCCATATTTCATTTTGAAAATATTATCCATCAATAGGATATATTGACTATCTATGTTTTAGTGACTTCTATTAAAACTTCCTACCATTCCTATCTTAGTAAAATAATTTGAAGTTTTTGTTTGCTAAAGAAAATACAAATTATCGTACTAGCAGCTGCTGTTGGATATACAATTCATAATAAAACGAGCTTTGAAAATTGTATAATAATTCATTCTTATCAGAAAGTTTTACAGAAAAGCACTTGTATAAAATTATTTATTTTCCATAGAAAAGTTTAAATGACATATATTTTGAAAATGCTATCATTCTCTGGAAGACAAGTAAACACACACAATGGATTTATGCCTGAACATCATTTAGAGAACATGACATCTGAGATATATGAGGAGGCCAAGCAGAATTAATTTCACCAATAGCCAAATAAATTGCACAAGGACTAACAAGTACACTCCTCAGAATATTCATCAGTATATGAAAAACTGCTTTTTCAAGTTTTCATTAATATTTGCTAAAGTCAAGAGATAATATTATAAAGTTTGGAAACCAAGTAAAAAGAAAGATATCCAGAGACTATAGCATACTGAAAAGTGTTTTGTTTTTTAAGGTGTCTTATAACTATTTTGAAGTACTAAGCATTAAAATAAGCTATATTAGAGAAGAACAAAAGCCAAAGTCATAGATGACTAGAACACTTCAATACATAAGAAATTCTTTCAGAGTACAGAGGCAGCACTTTGTACTGAGTTAGAAGCCCTCATACCTCTGTCAACCCAGACAATAACATGTTTCTTAAACTAGCCATGTGGCTACATATAGAGTAAACTGGTAAAGAAAATATGCTTAGATCTTAATAGCTGAAAACACACACAAACACACACACACACACACACACACACACACACACACACACAGGGCCTTAAGTATTAATAATACTATGGATAGGGCATTTGAAATTTAACTGCCTTAAATTTTGCCCCAGGAATTATCTGAATTTTTTCGACTGACACGTAAGTTTATGGATGATAATTGTAAGACACAGAAAATTTGACAATAAATAATAGAAGCATAAATAAAATGCTGATTAGTAGCTGTGTTGTTTCTCCTTGCAGATCGAGATGCCTTGCGTTTAACCTTTGTGTTTAGAGGCAATGGCTTTAACAATCACTTTGAAACCAACTGGCATATTTCATTCTACTTACCTGTTTCATTTACCACTTTAAAAAAATCTATCCATAGAACAACACAAATAACATAACAGCAGCTATGGCATTTACTCCACTTTATAGGCTTATATTTTTTTAAAGACAACTCTCAATACTCAGTAGGTATGTCAGTGAAGAGTTAAATGGCTTAAATAGCTGCTGAAATAAGATTTCCTAATGCAGTATTTTTGACAACTAGACAAATTAATTCCCATTTCAGCTATTGCCTCAAGAATCTCGGATTAAAATATTTATAAGTTCAATGAAAATTTTAGGACAATAAAAACAGAGCAGTTCATTTATTGGCTAATAGTCCCCGCATTCATCTCCTACTTCAAGCCTGGATGACAACAGAACCTTAAACAGGAATGATTATGACTGCCAGGTGCCAAAACATTGTTTTCTTCTCATAATATATCAATTTTTAGCCTGGGAAGACACAGTTTCTAAAGACAATAAGGAAAAAAAAAAAGCAAAAGAGATCAAACATATTATTTTTAAAAATCCTTGAAAGTGTTTTGTTATCAGGGTGGTAAGAATCAGGATAGAATTCTTTAGACCTAATTATGCTCTTCAAATTAAAATGTGAAGAGTAATAAAAAGAAGGAATATAGAGTCCAAAATTTAAGAATCACTCAAAGGCTAAGCGAGATAAATGTAGCTGAAATGTAGTAATAGGCTTTTGTCAATTCTAATCAAATTGTGTCTCCCACAGCTGTTGGGCTGTCAAACTTGGTTGAATAATGACAAAATTCACAGTACATTCAATGTCTTACAAAAAATTGAAAATACAAATTGGGTTGTAAGTATTTACATAATAATGTGTCAGAATAACTAAAAAGTATCTTTGATTTCCAGGGAATGCAAAACACTCAGCTAAAAATAAGGAAGCTTTCTTCCTCTGGCTCTGCCACTATTTCAGTATTTCCCTGTGTGTCCTGTGAGAAACCATTTATCTTTCAGAGCCTCATCTTCCTTCCCTGTAAAGTGAGTGAAGAGATTAGGCCCCGAAATTCTAAAACCTTTCTAGTATCCAAGTTCTCCCATCTTGCATCTTTATTATCTCTGCTCTTTCTCTATTTCTCTTTCATCATTCTATTTTCTCTTTGTCTTTTTCCCACTCTTTCCTCCACGTGTCTGTGTGTGCGTGTGTATGTATATGTGTGTGCATATATATATACAGAGAGAGAAAGAGAGAGATAACCACAAATATTTCCTTTGTAATACATGTGTCACATATATTTTATGTTAAACACATTTTTTTCAATCTTGAGAATTTTTTGAGATATACTAAATTTAAAGTTAGATACAGTCCTTAAGTATAAATGAATGTGCTTGGAAAACATTTTTTCCTCTTTAAACTTTGTGAATTCTTTTATTATCATAAATTAAATAGAAGAGATGATGAAGGATCCAAAATAGGATCTAGAATTTTTTTAGCACTTGGCTAGATAACTGGATAGAAACATTGATTAGACATACAGAAATTCTAAAGTGTAAGTCCTCCTAATTGGGTTTAATGAATAGCTGGCTTAAAATACCAGAGAAAGTAAACTAGTGCTAAAAATGCACTTCTTTCTTTTTTTTTAATTTTAAGATTTTGATATGTTCATTTTTGACAATGTACTGACTTAAACTTTTTGTCCTGAAACCATCAGTGTTCTGGAGGAGTGCTGGCTTTTCTGAAGATATACTTAGTAGACACCAATACCCTGCACAATAGTCCATTATACTTATTTCTCATGCAAAGATATTTGTACTAAAATTGGCCTCTTATATGTTGTGTGCTTTTCTGCTGCCACTGACTATGCCTTTCCAAATCCTTATCTTGTTTGTTCCATGGCATCTCAGTTGGATGGATTACAGTAGAAATAATTATAATTTCAGGTAGAGCAGATATAGTGAGAGGAGAAATGATTAGATAGATGGATGGATAGATAGATAGGCAGATAGAAAGGAAATGTTTCCATGTAAATATCTTCAGCAATGCAAGGATTAAATTTCCTAAAATAGGTCTGCCCAAAATTCTAATGTTTCACTTGAGAGTCTAAGCCATTTTGGTCACTTTAGATAGATCTAATTCTATGTCTAACCCTCATCTCCAACCTCAGGATATTATGTTGAAATTGCTTATTTGCATGCTTTTCTCCCTTCTATTCCATAAACAGTACTCAAGAAGAATAAATCTCTCATTTCAACTTTGCATCGCTATCTCAAGATCTTAAAACAGTAGGCATGTAAATGTTTGTTTAATTAATATTCAAAGGAAAATAATTTTGTATTATACTGCAACTATTATATTCTGTGATTTAACAATTCAATTAGAAATTAGCTTTGAATCATGAGTCTACTTAACTTTGAAGATTATTGCATACTTGTACCATATCTCCTTTATCTTAAAAATGTTATAACAATAGAAGGAAATAAAATATGCAACACTCTTTCTAAGAATATTTGCAGAAAGCATTTAATGAGTACTGAAAAAATATTGATTACCTAGAAACTGTGTAGCAGTTACATATCCATTCTTATATCTTTTCTTCATGGAAATATTCATCTACTTCTCAACCATATATTCATTCTGCATTTAGTCAACAACTGCTCTTTACCAGGGTCACACACACACACACACACGTACACACATTATATCTGTAGAGCGATACACAAAAATATAAAAACAATGTGCTGAGATCTATTTTGAAGCAAAACTATGTAAACATGCAATAATGGCATTTTAAATATTTTATATACTGAAAATGCAAGACTGCTGAGTACATCTGAATCCATTAGAGTAAAAAAGAAAAACCATGGATCTCCAAACTACACAAATTTTTACCTAATTTCCTAGAAAATTAAGAACGATATGTTGTATTGAGGGGTGGGTAGTATGGTAGAGGGGAATTACTTTCTCATTCCATCTCAAAGTACACTGGATAGACTCACATTCTTATGAATCAACAGTATTCACATTACTTGACTGAAAAATATACATTTAAAAGAGCTTGGTATATGTACCCATGACCAGAATCAAATTAAAAAAATCAAGTAAATGCATTAGTAATTATACATCTCCTACTAATACCGTAAATCCTATTTACTATGTATCTGCTTATTGCAGCTGCTGCTCTCTAGTGATGAACTGACCATAGCCCACATCCCTCCACTCTCCACTTCACTTAACAGGCTCCGGCTGCATTAACCTTCTTCCATTGCTCTACAATGTTCTAAATCTTCCAATAATCAGCAAAATGTGGAGACAGCCAGAGTTCCCTTCACTAGCTACTTTCAATTGTGGAGGTCAATTGGATTGAGAAGTTACTATTTATTGGCAAGCAAGTGTAAAGAAATCAGTGGTGGAATCAAGTTGGAAGCCATTCTTACCTATAGGCAATGCTCCCTCCAGTCGACTCGTTCATTTATCTATTGAATTTACAGAATACTTCACCTGACTTCCATAGCTATTAATTTATTGATTTCTTTCTATGGAAATATTTCCTTTGATATGTTCTGAATCAAATCAACATGAACTAAATCATCTGTGGTGAAGGACCCTCTTCAAGTTTTGGTGAAGGCTTTGTTCCCATACTATGCTTCTGTTACTAGAAATCATCATCCTGAAGTGGTGTGATGTGACAGTGGGGGGCAGTTGAGAGGGAAGGAGCACTCTCAGGGGGCTCACAGAAGATTTGAGCAAGTGCCCTTAGTGGAGGCGAGGTTAACAAAAAAAGGCCACTTAGCCTTTGAAAACTTTAAATGCACAGTTGATATATTAGACTAAATTAATCCAGAGGATTATTGTCTTTCTACCCAAACTCTTAATAAGTAGAAATCACACTTGGTTTCATCTTTCAGGGAATACATTTATCCCCCAATTTTTCTGCCTGGGCATCTCTTCTATTGTTTACATTCTGTTAAATCCTGCTCTATGAAGTTTTCAGTGAATAGTCTTCAGGCATCTCAGCAGTTCATGACTCCATGGAAACAGGGGCTTCATCCCAAAGGCCACAGGAAAAAAAGAAACTGGAAGGTTCTGCTTTGAAATGGAAATGAGCAAAGGACAAGATGAAGGAAAGGAAACAAGAACTGAAGGCAGTGCTTTCCAATTTTTTCCCTTGAAGTAGAGCTAATAGCGCAAAGAAAGATTTCCCCTCCTTTGAGTGTGGGAGAACAGCCTGAAGTAATCTATCAATCACACACATTTACTTTGAAGTCTTAAGTTGAATCATTGAACATAAGAAAATTTGCATTCCATTACATAATTGTTTATCTTACTGGAAAAAGTAATACTAACATACGTTAGCATTGTCACCAATACCTACCCCCAATACAATCTTAGGTAAACACAATAGATAAATACAGTGGCAGGAAGTTATACCATGTTTAAATCTGGGATTTCTCTGAACTCCTGACATCCCATAGAAGACCTTAACTACTTGTAAAGGGGGAGCCTTCTACCTAGCCTAACTAAATTTAGGAAATTTGTTTGGTGTTCATGATACTGAAACATCTTAAAGTGCAATCATATTTTTAAAAATATAAATAATACACATATAAGATGGCATAAAATTTGAAATATTAGGAAACAGATTTGCTCTTCATTTATCCTTTTTCTGTAAGACTCTCTAGTTATTAATTTATTAACAAGTCTGACAGTTTTCTTAGTGACTTCTTGTAGCATCTTTATTTTACACTAAGTATAGAAAATTTTATCTATTTCTGGATTTTCTATTCTGCTCCATTGGTTTGTCTAATGATTAAATAATATTAAATTGTTTTTAATTATGGGAAATTCATTATATATTAACCTTCTCACTCCCCATTCATTTGACTTCTTTTTCAATATTTTCATGTTTGTTATTGCCTATTCATTCTTCCAAATGATTAGCTTAAAAAAAAAGTCTAAGTATTTTATTGGAATTTATTAAATATAATTTAACCTAGGGAGCACTGGAATCTTTATAATATTATTCTGTCCTCTTTGCAAATGTGATATGTCTTTCTATTTGATCAATCATATTCCTATGAACTTTCAGGAGTATTTTATATTTTTTTCTCATATGTGTTTTAAACAATTCTTAAAGTATGCATAAGTGTGTTATTTTCCTTTCTGTTAACATAAATGGAGTTTGCTTTTTTGTTATTCCTTCTAACTAATTTTTATTTGTACATGCAATGACTTGATTTTTATGTGCTAATTATATTATCTTCTTCTTATTTAGGTTATTTTCCTATTATTAAGAAGACAGTTTTCATGGATTTTTTTTTTTTTGATGTTTTCAACTTTCTAATCATATCATCTGTATATTGAGCTTTTTGTTTCATTTTGGTCTTTTTTTCAAACAATGCCTCCAAAAGATTATTATAAGTGCTTTGGCTAATTCTTCCAACACAATGTTTAAAAGTAATGGAGATAACTGGATCCTTTTCCTCTTCCTAAATTTTGTAGAAAATGTTTTAATGTTTCTCCCTTAAAAAACATACTGCCTTTACAGCTGAAGTATATGTTCTAGGTCATCCTAGACTATCTTCAATATCTGTCACTTTCTCTTGCATCCTTTTAATGTTGTCATTTCTCTGTAGATTTCACAAACTTTCTCCTTTCCATATTATTTTTCATCTAAATACAATTCTACTGTGTTTATTCATTTTATGTTCTTTCTAGGTTGGTCTTCAGTTTTTTAAGAAAAAAATTATTTCATTTCTAATTCTTCCCTGAGTTTCTCACATTTATTTTTAAATCTTATTTTTTATTTACTAATTAATTTAGTTTTCCAATTATCATTAATGTTGAATTTTCATCTATTTTCCCTTTTCCCAGTGTATTTTGGCTCATTTTGTATTTTAGGATACAATGTTTGCTCTGTGGACTCATCTTTCTGGTAAGCATTCATTTTTTTTGTAGAATTGTTATTCCATTTCTTGTTCTTTTTTATTTATGAATGCTTGATATGGAGCTTGACTCCATACTATTTCTGTTTATTACTGTGATGGCTTGGCTAATATGTCAACCCGGCCAGGTAATTGTGACCAGTTGTTTGGTCAAACAAGCACTGGTGAAGCAGGCTAGATAGGAAATCAATAGATGGATCTGGAACCTGGAAAGAAGTCCATGTGGATATTGATACCCCCAAGATGGCTTCTGGAAGACGCTCATGAGATTTCTGTCATTCAGAATGAGATTCCCTCCAGAAGCCAGGAAAAGCCCCAGATATTCTCCAGAGACATTATCATTAGGCCCAACCTGGGGATTGATAGATGGGGTAATCAATCAAAACAGCAAACAGTTGGAACTCCTTCCATGCCATTAGCAATGGGTGGAATAATTAATGGTTTAAAAGAGGCACAAATGTCTCCCACTCCCTCTGTGTCTATTGCCTTCTGTGCTCTGCTGTCGCCATGCCCCCACCCCCACCCCACCCCCCACATGGGTCAGCAAGCAAGTAAAACCTGGGCATTTATAATCTCTAATGGGAAATTGTAGTCTATAAACCAGCCCTCTTTATCACTCTTCAGCCCCTTCCTCTCTCTGGGACCCATGATCTGTTATTTTCTCCCATTTCTCCTCCTTCCCTACCTTAATAAATTACTAGCCTAACTAACCTGACATGCTCTTGAAATTCATTTCTGCAGCATAGTCAAAGAACCTAGACAAAATCTGGTAACACTGGGATAATTGTAATACAAGGACATTTCATGGACTTTAATAATAAGTGAGTTGATTGCATTGATGGCTGATTACACCTACAATCAACTAAGGAGTCTGGCAACAGCAATGAATGATGATTCCAATTAAAAGGGGAAGTGATTTCAACATTCAAAGAGAGAATTTCCAGATCTACTTCAGACAGCTAAGGTCTCCTGGGAACTAATCAAGGACCTTCATCAGAACCCATGGTGTGAAGCCTGCCCTGTGGAATTTTGACTTGTGTATCTCCCCCCCCCCACCGACACACACACACACAGTCACATGAGAGAATTTTAGATAATCTCATACTATTTACAGATATCTCCTGTCAGTTCTTTTTCCCTAGAGAACCCTGACTAATACAGCTTGGTACTAATACAAGAGTGGTTCTTGAGAAATAGAATCTTAAAAATGGGATTTCTGAAGTGGTTCTGGGAGTTTTGGAATTTGCTTTCTACTCTAATTGTACTCAAGGACACTAATGACTCCCTTTCCAATAATCAAGAGGACACTGACAGTTCATGGAGTGAGTTGGAAATGGAGATATGCAAAATATCACCACTGGATTCAACTACTTCCATGCTTATAAGGGGCAAAGATATGGGTGAAAGTGTTTTTAACACCCTAACAGAGTTTTGTGGCATCAAAAGTTACAATGATGTTTACTGGCTATTCCTAAATACTCTGAATACCATTACAAAAGAAAGAAATGAGCTAAAGTCTTCAAATTTGCAAGTTAAATGCCCCATGAATGATGTGAAAGTTTCTATGTGTACTCTGAAAGACAATCTTCTTTCATGCAGCCACAGACTTGAGATCTCTGAAAATCAGACCTGGAGTCTCATTGTATGAGTACCAGAGTTACAACAGAAACTAAAATCTCAGTCTTACAGGGTGTCTGTGACTAAAGTGAGGGCATTTATTGGAAAGGAGTGGAACCCTGAGAATTGGGAAGGAAACATATGTGTTGATGATGATATCAGTGGGGACACTGAAACCTTAAATTCTGCTGAGACTTTGCCAGATAAACCTGTGATGGTCTGGCTTATGGAGACCACATAATGTCAAGCTCATATCACCGAGCCTCCAGCCTGCCCCAGGAAGTCCAGACCTCCTCCAAGCCTGAGGCAGGCACTAGCTAAACTCCACCCTGCACTGCCCAACCCCCACCTTGCCCTGAGGAGCCTGCCTTTCAACCCATGCCTGAAGAGATGAATCCTCTCTCACCAGATGAAAATGAAAAGGAATGCTATGAAGTCAGTAGCTTGTAAGACTAATCTTTTGCTTTACCCACCCCCACCACCCCTCTTCTCTTTGAGACCTATTAGTAGACCTATTAGTAGACTAAATCACAAAAATCCCCTAAAGGCAAAGTGCAAAGTTTGACCCATGAGGAAGTATGCTATATTCTAAAAGAACTGCATGACTTTTCCAATTTATATAGACAGAAATCTGGGGAATATGTGTGGGAATGGATGCAAAGGGTATGGAATAATGGTAATTTATATAGACAGAAATGATGGAGTTTCAATTAAAGG
>JAQZBX010090884.1:0-12457 GCA_029593785.1 Cabassous unicinctus
ACTGTATGACTCTTTGTCTTTGGCTTGAGGTCCAGGACTCTTTGCCCCTCTCACTGTGCCCGTTCCTGAGATGGGTCAGTATTTCTCAGGTAAATTGACTGTTTTCTCCATCGTGCCCCAAGTTCCTTTTCTAGGCTTCTGCTCAAACCATACCCTGTGCCCTAAATCCTAGAAAATGGGAGATGGAATGGGCTGTAGGTATTTTCTAACTTCCTCAACACGCACATGGGAATGGAGGCCCAGCGAGGTGGAGGTACTTGCCCGAGGTCACTCAGCATGACTAGAAACTAGGACTGGTTCCCCAGTGTCAGCTCGCTTTCCATTCTTGGGTTCCTTTCCCCCCATCTGCGCCCCACATTCTAAACCCACCTCTTCTAAGCAGCCTTTTTGGGCGAGTTGGAAATAGAGCACACATTTTTTTCTGATGCCACCCAAGGTGAACTCCGAATTACTTCCATATTTCCCTACACAGTGCTTCAGGGCTGGCTCTCAAGCCAGGCTGCTGGGGTCACATCCTAGATCTGCTCCTCACAAGTGGTAAGACCAGTGGTATGACCAGTAACTGAGTTGTCTGAGCCTTAGCTGCTTGTTACTAAAGGTCTGTACCTTATAGTGTTGTTGGGGGGATTAAATTGAAAGAGATTCTAAGTGCTTTTGAGATTTTAGAGTTAAAACCTATAAAAAAAACACTTAAAACCCTGCCAGGATGCCCTAGAGGAAAGTTCTTGTAGCTGCTGCTATGCTGGAGCTTTCTTCTGCCTTGTTGTCGCCCAGTGCCAAAGTGCTGGAGGTGAGTCAGCCCTGCCCTGTGGTCTTTCTGTTTCTTCTGGCATAAGCCCCTGCTGGGCAGGGCCTGAGGTGGCCTGGTGGACTGCTTCATATCTGCCTCTGCCCTCAGGGAATGTGTGCACTGCTGCCCTGGCTGTGTTTGCTGATCTAATCGGGAGAGTGATTCAGGGCCCATTCTACTGTTTACGTTGGCTCTCGGCCTAATCTTGTCTGTCCTGAACTATAAGCCCAAGAGGATGGGCCAGATCTGGTTCAAGTACTTTGTGGGGTTGCAGCCTCCCAAGCATTTGGAGTGATAAATAAGCACATCTGGAGAGGGTGGCTGGGTTGGTGGCAGCCTCCTCTTAGTTGTCCTGATTTCATCCCTTGGTGAACATCTTGTTACCTAAAGAGTGGCCCATCAGGCCATCGGTCTGCCTGCTGCCTTGCTTGCTCATGGGAGTTTTTAATTAATCATTGCTAGTGTTAACTGAGCACTTACCAGCTACAAGCTCTCTGTTACTGGCAACGCCTGATCTTGGGTAAGCCTCAAAACTACCCAGTGTGTCCACTGGATCGTTTTCCCCTTTGTCTAGATGAGGAAATGGAGGCTTGCGGATGCTAAATCACCTGTGTAAGGTCGCAGAGCCAGTCGGTGCAGAACTGGGATTAGAACTCAGGCAGTCTGTCTGCCGAGCTCTAAACAGGTGCCTCTCAAACGTCCTTGTGCACATGAGTCTCCCGGAGCTGTGGTTAACCCGCAGAGCTGGATTCAGCAGGTGGGGCCTGAGATGCTGCATTTATCGCCAGCTCCTAGGCGGTGCTGACGCTGCTGGTTCATGGACTGGGCTTTGAGTGACAAGGCTCTCAACCAGGAAGCCACATGGCCTTGGCCTGGTGTGCTCTCTGTCTGTTGTGCTGGGCCAGAGGTTTGACCTCATGCACAGTTGCCTGACAGCCACCACTCTCCCACTCGCGGCAGAGGTGATGCCTTGTGAGGCTCCCAGTGAGTGAGAGCTGAGCCCTGCAGGGCCTCGGAAGATGTGCTTTATGAAGTGGTTGCTCTGATCTTAGAAGATTAGACAGGGTAATTCCTTTGCCTTCTGCCTCAAAATGAATCATACTTGACTGAGAGAGGGGGCACCTCTCTGCCTTGGGATGTCTCTATTTTTCTGGTCTTAGCTGAGCCCTTGGGTTTGGGGAAGTCTCGGTGACCTTCATTTTGTGCCTAAACCTCTTTCTCCTCTTACGCTCCCTGCCTCTGATCATGGTATCCTTTCACCTTCTGTTCCCACCATGCTGACATCCTCTAAGAAGCCTTTCTTCCTGCACCCCCAGCTTTCCCTTTGTTGTCAAGTCCCAAAACGATTCGACCTACATGATGCCTCTGATTTCTCCACCCTCCAAAATCTGGGGACAGGGAGAAGGCCCTGATCATTTCTTAGTAACTTAAGCCATTGTCTATTTGATAGCTGATATGTGAATTATCTACTTCATTAAGCCCTTACCACAATCCAGTGAAGGTGAAGGTGCTATCATTATTGCCACTGATTAGCTGATACACACACTGAGGTCAAGAGATTCTCTGAAGGTCTCCAGAGATTAAGTGCTGGTGCCAGGACTGAACCCAGCGAGTCTAACCCAACACTCCTATTCCTAATCCCACTGCAATACTGCCTTTCTCCTTCCTATCCATCTTCCACTCTAGCTGGAGGCATCACCATAAAACAAGTGTTTGATCATTTAGTCATTCAACAACTCTGTATTAGGCATCTAGTACATTTCAGAATCATGCTAGGTGCTGTTGATGCAATGGGGAGCAAGACAGACATACCCCTACCATTATGGAGCTTCATTTCCATGATCACATTATTGCTACTTACTAGTTGGGTGACTTTTTATCAGGTTTTAAACCCATAGGAGCCTCAGTAATCTCATCTATAAATGGGGATCATTATAGTACCTACCCTGTAAGGATGTTGCAAATATCAAATGAGACGATATGTCTAGTAGCACATTGCATGATGCCTGACACATGATAGGTGTACAATAATCTTTCCTGAAATTGCATGCAAATTAAATCCAGAGTCCTTAGCATGCTGTTCATTCCAAACATTTGTGCACAGACCACCTAGCCTGAAACATTGCTCTTCCCCAGGCATGGCACACTCTTTCCTGATCCGATGGTCCTACTCACATCCTATATTCTTTCTCTGTTTATGATACCTTCCCTCTTCTCCACTGTCAAACTCATACTCACTCTTCAGAGCCCAACATAACGGTTGCCTCTTCCACTAAGCCTTTACAAGTCTTACCTGTAAGAATAACTCTCTGTTCCATGATACTTTATTCTGGGCTCCATCTAGCACTTCATCATGCTGCCTTGTGTTCTAGTTGACAAGTAAAGGTCTGTTTCCTTTGCTCAATTGTAAGGTTCCTCATTCACTCATTCAGAAAATATTTAATGAGCACTTATACTCTGTGGTAGGCACTGTGCTCCCTATGGCAGCATGCACCGGAGAGCAGTAACAACCATGTGTCTTTCTTCACAGAGTGTACAGTCTAATGCAGCACGTCCAATAGAACTTTCTGCAGTCAGGAAAGTGTTCTATCTTTGCACTGTCCAAAATGGTAGCCACTAGCCCTGTGTGGCTATTGGGTACTTAGCATGTCACTAATGCATTTTATTTTAATGTATACAGCCACAGAAGGCAAGTGGCTACCATATTGGACTGTGCATATACTGGGAGACAGATGTTAACCAAATAACCACAAAATATCAGTGGGAAATTATAATCTATACGTGCCATGCAGGAGCGGTACATGGTGGCATAAAGATGTACTGTGGGGACTTGACCTAGTTTGGTGGGGGTGGTCAGGGAAGGCTTTCCTAATGTAGTAACAATTGAGCTAACATCTGAGGATATTCAAAAGAATGTGGAGAAGCAGAAAGGGCAGGCAGGGAAGTAAACAGCACCTGCAAATGGCCTGTGGTAGAAAGGAGCATGGCCTATGAGAAGAACACAAAGAAAACCCAAGAGCAGTCAACATCCCCCTTCTTTCTGAAATCTCCAGAACATTTACACCATGCTTTGCACATGGTGGGCACGGAACAAATGCAAATTGGGCTCAATTAAATTTCAAGCTGGGATGTGAGATGCTGAGATTTCGCTTCCTGTGTGATCTCACCCATTTCCTCATCAGAAATGCCCCAGCTGCAGAGCCAGGAAACAGGAGCTCCCATTCCACCCCTGCCCAACATGTTTCCAGTCAGTAAGGGATCTAGTCTCTTTGCTGCAAGCACCCTTCTTTACCATGTGGCTGGAGGCCACCCAGAAGGCAGAAAACTCTTTGGGTGTGCTTTGGAAGAGATAGAGCCACAAGCAGTAGCTGAAGTCACAATTCAATCTGTGTGTTGTAGTCATATCTGTTCACTCAATGAACACTCTTCTAGGTATTGAGGATACAGTAAAGAACAAGAAAAATACTGCCCCTGACCTCATAAGCTTGTATTGGGGGCCCTTAGGTACCCCAGGCTGTAGCCACCAAGGGCTCTTCATCAGGCCTGTAGAGCATTAGTGGCAATGTTCCCCTGGACCACTGCACAATTCAAGCCTCCTCCCCAACTCCAGTCATCCTGCAGTGGGGTCTCAAATCCCTCGGCCATGAAGTCGAGCACTAAGATTGCCAAGTACTTTAGCTGTGGACTCCTGGGACCTACACATGATTTGCTGTATATTCACACTGCTTACAAGTAAGGAGCGTGTGAGATCTCTGGAGAGTCAACATCTTCTAATAAGAAGAAACAAATGCCTTCTTGTTTACACCCCAGCTTGCAGTGGACCCACCGATTCCTTATTCACACCCTTGGCTCACAAAAGAGCTTAAGCAAAGTTTAGTTCCCTAAGGCCCCTTATAGAGCAGGAATAGACTGGGGGAAGGGTGGAAAGTCTAATCTTTTTTAACCTACTCAAGGTCTTGTCCAAACGAGTTGTCACCAAAAAATGAAAGCCAGATGTTATTTTAGTGAGTAATAAATATGTGGCCAAGCTGCAGATTGAACCCGAGGTCTCCCTGGATGGTTTCCACGTGTGTCGGTAGCTGGACTCCCAGGTATTGGCAGCTCACATTCTTTCTCTTGTCTTTTAACTGAGGCGTAGCATGCACAGATGGTTAATGAGCAATTAACATCCGAGCCCACGCATCCCACCATTGTGATACGGATCGCTCTTAAGTGAGATTCAAACCAGTGCTGTGAGCTGCCGTGGGCTGCTGTGCTCAGGGTGAGAGGCAAAGACCCATGTCCGGAAAGGGGGAGAAAAGACAAATTCAGGCTGAAAGTGCTGCTTCCAGTTTCTCAATGAGGGATCTGCTTTTGTTGGGAGCCCTTACATCCTCATGGGTAGCATACTTCAGATAACCATTGAGGAATTACAGATGAAATCAGGGCCTCAAGCAAAGAGCAGTCCTTTTGGGGTTTAACATTACAGAACGTTCTTCCCCAAGTCAGATTCAATGGTGAGCTTTGCGGCCAAAGGAAGTGTTTTTGGTAATTGGCTGAATCTCCGTAGGAAGCCCACTGAACGTGCTACTGCTTCTATTGTAGCATTTCTCATCTCTTGGATCTTCCTCAGACTTTTCAAGTTCTAGACACAATCAACCAGTGCACCAGCCTTTGAAATGTGTCGTGCTGGGATTAGAACATCCTTGGAGGATGGACAAAAGGTGAGAGAGGGAAAAAGGGATAGAATGGAACTCAAAGGGTCAGTGGGGCCTAGAGCAGAAATTAATTCATGGGAGAGAGGCAAGAGGCAGTCACCCTGGAGATTGTGGGGATGGGAATTACAGCATTAGGCAGGCAGGCAGTCTGCATTAGGGATGTCCACCCCAAGGTGGTGTCCTGGCCTGTGGGCATAGTGGGGCAAGGAATGGCATGGATTCAGACCTCGAAGACACTGGGGCAAGGAGCCCAACAAGAATGTAGATTGCAGACACTGAGCCAGGGTCTCTAGGGAAGGAGGAGTCTGTCCACAGCAAGGCAGAGCCCCATCTTTGAGGACCTTCTCTGAAATTTTCCTCCTATGTAGATTGGGGATAACAGTTCATAGCTCATAGGGTTATTTTGAGGATGGAATACATTAATCAACGTAAAGTGTTCAGAAGAGTGGCATTTGATAATTGTCGGTATTATTATTCCTTGGCCGAGCCTTAAACATGAGTTTGTTTCTAGGGAACATGAGTTTGATTCTAGGAAAGAAGTTTTTCCAGTAAGGTTAGCATTTTTTTTGGGAAAAAAAAAAGATATGTCATTTATTTATTCATATGTTCATTCAATCTTTCCTTCTTTATTCAAGAAATCTTTATTGAGCCCCGTGATGTGCAAGGCACTCTACCAGGCCCAGGGATACAATGATGGTCAAGAGCCGAGCTTGGCAAACTACGGCCTGTGGGCCAAGTCCAGCCCACTGCCTGGTTTTGTAAATAAAGTTTTATTGGAACACAGCCATGCTCATTCATTTGTGTTGTTGATGGCTGCTTTTATGCTATGACTACCGAATTGAGTAGTTGTGACAGTGAGTGTGGGGCCCACAAGCCTAAAGGAATGACTGACTGGCTTTTTACAGAGAAAGCTCTCTGACCCCTGATCTAGAGGGACCTTTCAGTATGGCACTCACTGTGTAATGAAAGAGGCAGGTAAGTAGAAAATTGCACTAGGGTATGCAATACTCTAGAGAGGAGGGTCAGACAAGGCTTTCTAGAAGAGATACTCTCTCAGCTGAGACCTGAAAGGTGAATAGGAGTTAATGAAGTAGAGAAGGGAAAGGAATTCCAGATGGAACAAAAGGGCCAGAGGTGAGGGAGAGCAGGGTGTGTTCAGGAACTGAACGAAATTCATCAGGAGCTGAGGGTGGGACGTGTGAGCGGAGATGAAGTTGAAGACAGAGAAGGAGGACAGATGACACAGGGCTTTGCAAGTAGCCTTAAGAAGCTTTGATGGTTTTCTGAGGGCAGTGGGGAGCTATTGAAGACTTTTCAGCAGGGCAGCCAACTTAATGAGGCTTATGTTATAGGGAGATCAGTCAGCCTAAAACTTGGAGCATGGATTTAAGAGATGAGTAAGAGGGTGAGGAGGAAGACTGGGGTCAGTGAGGCCAGTGGGCAGCCCATTTCAGTAACACAAGGAGGGGGCAGTGGTAGCCTGAACTAGGGGAGTGACGTTTGGAGGTAGGAGAGAATGGTTTGGAGACGTATTGGAGAGGTAAATCATGTAGCACATAGCAACTGACTGATTGCACGTGGGGAGTGGCAGGTGAAAAGAAGGAGTGAAGCATGGACGAAGAACCATTCCCTGAGATGGGGATCTTGTGGGAAGGAGCAGGTTTGGGGTGGAGGGACATGCTTATGCGATATCCATGAGGAGATGTCAAGTTGGATTCTTTCCTAAGCAGCACACGTCATTCATTCTACTCCTTTAAGACAGTTGGGGATTCCCTGTTAAATGTAGGGTGAAACCCAACTTCAGGAGCCTGACATAAAATAATACCAGCCATTTCCACCATCGCCCTAACTCCAGCCCCACATCATGCACAAGCTTGCCCCACCTTCTTGTTGAACTGCGTGTGGCTACTCAGAGGGCCCTCCAGCCACACTGGCCTCCTCACAGACTCCTGAACAAGCCAGGGTCATTCCCACGTCCTCCCTGGGTTTCTGCCTGTTTCTTGATCCTTTTCTCTTTTCACACCCAATTCCCCTTTAAGGCCTTCTGGGAGTTTTTGATAATCACTGCTTCAAGCAACACTCTCCCTGGAGACCAGTCATTTAGCACCTACTGCCTGCTGCCTTACAGTGGTAGCAAACTTTCACGAGACATCTTCTTTTCCCCTTGTCGGACCTCCATGAAGTGGAGGATGCTGCCTTATTTTTTTCCGTGTATTGTACATCTCCTTTATAGCAGGGAGGATACTGTTCCTTTGCATTCTCTGCATTCATCCTCAAACAGCTGCTCTGGGAGGGAGGTGTTTGTATTATTTCCATTTTAAGAGACGGGAAGACTGTGACTTGGTGAGTTTAGTCAATTGCCCAAAGCAGTAAATCACAGACGGTCCCACTGCTCGTGGCTTAGCTCTCACCTCCAAGCAGGTGATGCCCTCAGTTATCTTTCATCTTGATCTCTTGCTCTAGATTCATTTGGCTGCTCTTTCTTCATTCCACACCCATTTCCCCTTCTAAGCTTTCTAGTCAGTCAGAGATACCATTGTTATACCCGTTGTCCCAGGAAAGACACTTTGGATGTATCTTTGATTGATTGATTTGACAGATATTTATTGAGCTCTTCCATCCTCCAGATGCTGTTCTTGGTGCTGGGAATAGAGTCAGAATAGAAAATAAAAGCCTTGCCCACACAGAGCATATATTCTAATGGGAGGAGACCGACAGGAAAGAAGATAAATAAGTAAAACATATTATAGGTCAGATGGGGATGAATGCTTTGGAAAAAATTAATAAAGCAGGGGAGTGTGTCAGAGAGTACAGGGATGGGGTTGCAATTTTAATAGGATAGTCAGGGAAGACTCCCTTAAGAAGAGGATATTTGAGCAAAGATCTGAAGGAGGTGAAGGTGTCAGCCTTTGGGATATTTAAAGGAAGAGTTTTCTAGGAAGAGTAAAGCAAGGAAAAGTCCCAAAGGAAGGCACACCTGATATGTTCCAGGAGCTGCTGGGAGGCCATGTGGCTGGAGCAGGGTAAGAAAGTGGGAGAGTGGTAGGAGACAGAGTTTGAGGGGCAAGGGGATAGGGAGGTGGATCTACCACATAGGGACCTGTGGCCCATTGTAAGGGCTTTGACTTTCATTCTGAGTGAGATGGGAGCCGTTGGCAGGTCTCCAACAAAGTATGACCTGATAACCATGGGTTTTGAAAGTATCATGCTTGCTGCTATAAGGAAATACGATGTAGATGGGCAAGAGTAGAAGAGGGAGACCAATTAGAAGACTCCTGCAAAATCAACTCCTCCTCCTCTGTAATAGTCATTTTTTCCCCTTTCTATCCAAACAGTTTCAGGATCTCAAGAGCTTGCAAGAATGAGTATTTATTTTTCTCACTCATGGGTTGGCTGGGTTTGGCTGGGTTTGGCTGATCTCGCTAGGTTCGGCTAGACTTAGATTCAGGCTGTGGATTGGGTTCAGGATTACACCATGTAGCTTCTCATTCTCCTTGGACTAGTGACAACCTGTGGCAGGTTTTTCACATGGTGGATAGAAGAGAAGGGATCAAACCAAGTCACACAAATACATTTAAAGCCTCTGCTCACATTTCACCAGCCTTCTATTGGCCGAATCAATTTACATGGCCAAGCCCACCATTGATGGGGCAAGGAAATATATGCTGGCCACTTTCATGGGAGATACTGCAAAGACACACAGCAGAAGTCTTGAGCATATACTCCATAACAGAGAAGGTGGGATGAGTTGGAAACAATAGTTCAATCCCCCACGTTCTCTCTCTTTTCCATTTGTCCTCATCCAATGCGTCACCAAGTCTTGCCTTGTCATCATCCTGTTTCTTTCATTCATTCCTAACTCAGGTCCCCATCGACTCATATACTAGCTCAGACAATGGTCTCCTTCATGACCTCCCCCCAACTCTTAACTCCCTCTCCCACGGCCCCAGCACATCCTGCATAACACTGCCTGAGTTTTCTTTCTACAATGTGGCTTTCTTTCTTCATGCCATTCCTACTCAAGAAACTTCAGTGACCAGTCATCAAATAACACAGTGTTTCCCAAATGTCAGTAATTTCTGTAACCCCCCTTCATGGTTTTTGTCAATCTGTGTAGCACCTGTACTGTTATTATTTAACATTCTCTTTAAATGGACTTACGTCAACTTACTTTTATTTCTTAGCCTTATCTTAAGTAATGATCATGACATAAAATATATATGTATAAAACGATTAAAATAAAAATGCTTTTCCATTTGCCATCTGAAATCACTAGAGGTATGCTTACTGCATTTGCTACCCACTGGCATCCCACAAGTCCCTGCAGCTTCATCCTACCTGTCTAGCCTTCTCTCTCATCTCTGCCTATATTCATTGCTGAGATCATGATGGTGCCTTCACTATTGGCACACCTGTCATGGGAAATTATTTGCTTAAAGCCTTGTGCCTGCATCACTCTCTGAGCCTGGGAGGCCTTACCTCTTTCTCTCTGCCTGCCCTTGAAGACTTGCCGCTGCCATGAGTACCCAAGCTGTCCCTTCCTGTTTCACTCACAGCCCATACTTATCACCCAATATTCTGGCTCAAGCTTCTCTGCAATCATTTTTCCTGTGTTAATCTTACCAGCTGGGGTCACATGTACCCCAAGCCTCATGTAGCCTGTGCCTGCCAAGCCTCTCCCCATCTATCCCAGAGGGTTCTTCACCCTTTAATTTGCATATTAAAATAGTTGTTTCCTCTGTGTCCCATCTCAGGGACATGTGGGTTCTTTCTGTCCTTTCTCCTTTTTTTCATCCCTTCCTTTTCTTTGAAGATGCTGATCAACTATTGCCTCCTCCATGAAGCCGTAAGACTTCCTTGGGCCCCTCCCACAGCTTTCTGCTTTTCCTTCTATCTTAGCACATATCACGTGTTTCAGTTGCCATTGATGCACTTATCTTCCTCCCCTACTAGACTGTGTGGCCCCGTAAGGTCTAGGAGAATATATTGTTGGATTTTGTGTCCCAGAGCATGACATAGAATAGGCACAGGATAGCACAGGATTAAATAATCAATGTATTAATTGGCTTGGACTTTTCTTTTTCAACAGGACTTTAATGAGTTGAGGGTAGTGTTCTCTTTTATCTTTCCTCCATTGCTTGCACCAGGTAGACAAAAGAAGGTACATGATAAATTTGCAAGAAGGTGAGCGGCATAGGAAGCTCAGGAGGCAGCTAAGGTTGACAATAAAAAAAATTATGTCACTTCAGGTAGTTTAGCAATTCTAAGCTCTTTCAGGCCTAAGCTAATTTTGAACACCAAATATGTCACGATTTTGAGCATTGAAGGCAAAGGGGGTGGGTGTTTGGAGCACTTTACCTTCATCTGTGGTTGCAAAGATGTAATTCATTTTAGGAAATTGACCCTACCTATTCTTCATCAGCTCTACATCTGGAGGTGGTGTCAAATTCTTTTCAGAATAGATGGAACTGGTATTGTGTTTGTGTTTGTATGTGTGTAAGTGAGTGTGCATGTATAAAACAGAGAGAGAGAGATAGCAATCCAGATGCCAACACACCTGGAATCTATTTGTGAGGATCACTGGTTCAGTCCCCAGCTTGGGCCATTCATTTATTTCTCACTGAGTGAACATCTGGGATTCAGTTTGAGACGCCAACAAGTTTGGATGGGATCTCGAAGCTGTGGTTGGGATGGGGAACTGCTTGCTGGAGGTTGGAGTGAGCGAGGTGAGCAGGGGCTCTTAAACTATTCTGCAGACCTCAGTTCAAATGTAATAGCCAGAGGATTGAGAAATCCATCTTGTGCTGGAAAAGCGCTCAGAAAAAAATAAAAGGAATTAACGAAGGAAGATTCAATCAGATCAGAGCAATAATGCAGTCTGAAAAGTGCCCCCTTTCCCTCTGCACCCTGTTCCCTTTCCAGCCTGAAGTTCTAATAATATCCAGGTATCTTCCTTTTTTTTTAGGTAAAAGAGAAGAAATTAAAGAACAAACTTGGACGTGAACCAGGAAGGAAATGCTCCGAGAAAGTAAAATTCTAATTAGTTATAGATGAGAATTGGTCACAGATAATTACTCTACATTCTTTGGCTCATGCCTGAGAATGCTTGAAAGATCTTTTTTTGTTGCTAGATATGTAGACATATATCTAGATGCCTAGATAAACAGAGAGAGAAGCACACCATCATTAGCAGAGTTTGCAGAGTGTGAGTGTTTAGAACAAAAATGAAAGAGAAATTTGTCATTCACAAGTGAGGAATGTTTGAATCTTTTGCTGTCAGGCTTTTTTGAGAAAGAAAGAAAAAAAAAAAAAAAACCTTTGAACTTTCTCAGAACAAAAGAAAAGGCCAATGGGTTCAAACAGGATCATTTTAAACAGTGCACTTCCAGAAAACGTGTGCTGAGTTGCACGTGCCCTCTGTGACATCTACCAGCTAGAGAGTTTCTCCTTCAATTTGCATCTGTCAGTTTCCTACCTGTGGGCCAGAGGGGTTGGAGACCCAGATGGAGGTTCTAGAGAGAGCGTGATGAGGCTGTGGTGGGGTGTACATATGCCATCCTATTTAGAACCAGCTTTACTGCATTGTTTTTGGGATTTTAAGAAGGAAACAAAACAAAACAAAAAAAACAAAAATGCTTCCTAGCTGCCTAAAGTATTATCTCTTAATTCCAAGTCAAAAAGACTCTATGTTAACCGTAGGCTGCTCAGGGAATGTTTAGCCTTTGCATGGAGTGTGCTTTTACAGAGCAATGAAAATTTTCTAAGGAATTCCCAATCCCCCTTCTCTGCCCCCAGCATCTCTCTCTCTCTCTTTCTCTCTCTCTCTCTCTCTCTCTCTCTCTCTCTCTCTCTCTCTCTCTCTCTCTCTCTCTCTCTCTCTCTTTCTCTCTCTCTCTCCTATATTTATTCCCAGACTGAACGGAGAAGAGAAAGTGAGCCTTTGGGGACCTTCTTCTGCCATTCTGGTTTG
>JAQZBX010090885.1:0-12458 GCA_029593785.1 Cabassous unicinctus
TAAAAAAAAAAAAAAAAAAAAAGGGGCTCTGTGTGATTTGGTGGATTATTTTGACAGTAGTGTAGAACATATTGAAAGTATGGTCACTGCATATTAATTACATGATGGGGATTCTGGTTCATGGTTCAGGAGTGGACCCTGAGATTCGGCATTTCTAACAAGCTCCTAGGTGATGTTGATGCTGCCAATTGGTGGACCATGCGTTGAGTAGCAAGGATCTAGAAGACACTTAGCCACTGGGAATCAAGCCTTAGAACTTAGAACTTCCTTTTTGCTTTAGTTTTATTAAAGATTGAACAGAGATCTACACTCTAAAATCAAATTAAAACATCCACATTGGTTTTGGTACCTACTCCATATTTTGGAATCATAGAGCAGAAATTTCCTCTGACCATTTTTACATAAGAAAATGTACTTCTGGACAAGCTTTGTACACTAGATTCAAATATTGAATGACTTATTAGAATATTGACTTTAGCTATTTTTAAAGCTATTTCTAATTCTGAAAATATATTCAACTCTTAGGATTTTTATATTTCATAATTATCAATGGTATAGTCTTTCAAACTTGAGTGTGTGTATGTTTTATTGCTTTCATTGTGCTTAATGTAAAACATGTATAGTAAACACCTTTTAGTTCTGTGATCTATTTTGAGTTAATTTTTGTGAAAGGTGTAAGGTCTGTCTAGAATTTTTTTTTTTCTTTTTGCCTGTGGATGTGCAGTCTGGATGTTCCAGATTTGACAACTTTTTGGTTGAACAATCAGCAAGCATTTGTTGAATGTTTGTTGAAAAGACCAACCTTTGAATAGACTTTACTTGAAAAGTTGAAGACTATCCCTCCCTTCTCCATTGAATTGCTTTTGCCATTGTCATTCTCTTTAATAGCAGTAGATATTTCCATATTACCAGTGGTTAGGAAATTATTAAGGTATAGCAGTGAAAAGGGATTCTGTATTCTCTTCTACTCCCCAAAGCCCCTTCCAGCTAATCAGTCTTCAGGGACCTTCTTTATGTTTCCTGAATGTCTCATCATCTTTCTAGTCTCACTGCCATTTCTTTACTTCTAACCCTCAGGACTCTGAACATATTATGCTCTTTTGCCTGGATTAATACTCTTCCTTAGAATACCTTTTCTTTCCTCTGAATAACTTCTGCTCATCTTTAGAAATTACTGGGCTCAATTAGGCCCTTCTTTTTGGCAGCCTCCTGTGACCAAGACTGGGTTCGGTTCCTTTCTACTGTGCTTAGAAAGCACTTGTGCATATGTCTGTTATATTTACACATATTATTATATTTACATATTTTTTCTATGTATCTCCTTAGACTTTATACTCCCTAAGGATAGGAACTTTGTGTCACCCAGTGCTTGACAAATAGGAGCTCAATAAAGGATTGCTGGAAAAAAATATGGTACCAAATAACATCTACGGTCAGAAGCTATATGCAAAATATAGACAAAGCTCCATGCTGTTTTACAGGGTTAGAAACCCAAAACACTGAATTTATTTTTGAAGTTTATTTTAGCTTTTATAGGAAGGATA
Organism: Cabassous unicinctus; assembly: GCA_029593785.1. Lineage (NCBI taxonomy): Eukaryota > Metazoa > Chordata > Mammalia > Cingulata > Chlamyphoridae > Cabassous > Cabassous unicinctus. The sequence continues at coordinate 1,545 of JAQZBX010090885.1, forward strand.
CAGTATGTAGTAGTACCATCTCAAAAGCTGTTTTGACACCTTTTCATATCTTTTTTAAAGTTTTTGTCTTTGCTTTTTAATCAGTAGCTAAGTTTTCAGTGTGAAACCTGAGTTCATTTTAAGTTCAGATATATCTGAAGGCATTAACAAGTAGATTTCACGGACCATTATTTATCTTCTATACTAATCAGACTTTTGACTTCTTATAATTACCTAAACATGCATCAGGACTTTGGCAAGCATAATGGTTTACATTTTAGATGAGTAATAAAACAATTTGACAGCAAGAAAGCCTTTACATGACAAACACAGCAGGAAAATTTGTTACTAAAGGAGCAGAGTTTGGTTAAGTTTGATATTACTTTTAGACCTTACCACAACTTAATTAGCAAATATATACTAGCTATATGAGTTATAAATTGTGTCATCTAGCTTCTCTTCAGCATAAGAGAAGGAATTCATAGCATAGTACATTAAGGGGAAATAAAAAGTATTTAAGTCCAAGTGATTTGCTTCACAGTTCCTTTTAATTAAAGCAGAGTTTCTCTTAAGGAGGTACTCACATTTCTGATTTAATGTTTTCTTTCTTGGCAAGTTTTCTAGTTTGCTTCGCTGCCAAAAGCAGATATTATAAAATGGGTTAGCTTTTGAAAATCTGAATTTTTCAGCAAGCTTACAGTTTTGAGGCCGTGAAAATGTTATTACTGTAAACACAGGTATTTCCAATAGAAGGGTCCACCTGATCTGGTGCCACAAAGGAGAAACATGTCTCTCATTGAGTGTACAAGCAAGGAACTAGAGGAATCTTCCCCAAATCAGTTCAAAGTGAGAATGAGAGCTAGGGTTTTTAAAGGCAAAGAAAAAGGGGTGGTACGTGCAGTTTCTCAGTCCTGCGTTGTCTCAAGCACATCAAATTTGTCCTTGGTTTCAGCAGCTAATTAACCATAGTTTAGCAAGGTCTTCGTGACTCTTTTCCCAGCCAGCTGCTCAAGGATATCAAGCTTTTTGTCTTTGAGAAAACTTACAGATTTTCTAGGTCATAAGGTGCTTCTGACACCATTCTATCTGGCTTTGCTTTAAGCCGTTATCTTAGTCCTGAAAGCAAAACTGAGATGATCTGGTTAATATCCTTCAGTGAACTAAATACAAAGAGTAAACTAAGATTAATAGAAAATCAGCTCAATTATGAGTGTAATTAGAATTTTCAGAGCTGCTTAAGTGAAGAATTTTTAGTAAGTACATGTTCGACTTATCAAATCCCCCTTGTGTTTATACTTATTATTAAGAAGGTATGTTTTGTAAGCATTCCTCGTATAAAGAAAATGGGCGAAGGTTTCATCTTCTGTAGTTATTTTCTGCTGATCATGGGCAAAAAAATTTTTCATATCATATTGGAGGATGCTTTAAACATAAACCTACAAAGGCCATATAGGCAACAAGACAAGCATATGGCAAGCAAAATAAAGGCAGTCCTTAAGAGAATCAGGTTTCTTTTTTTTTCAGTCTCATAGGCAAGTTCATTAACTACTTATAAAATCAGTTAAGTATATTAAGATCTTTAACATGCTTAATATCACTTTGCATATGATCCAGTATAGAAAAGATTATCATATTCATCAGATATGTAGGTACAGCACTGAATACTAATCAATACACAAGTTTCTCTTTGAATCTACCTAAGAGGGTGATATTTGAGCAAACACTTACCTGAAGGAAGTTAGAAAGCAAACCATACAGATACTGGGGAAGAGTATTACTGGCAGAGTACACAGCAAGTGCAGAGACTGAGATGGGAGTTTTTGTGAAGTGGGGGAGGACTGTTGGGCTGGAACGTAGTAACTAGCAGAGAGTAGTGCAAGGTAAGGTTAGAGAGGTAATGACAGGCCAGATAGTGCAAGCCTTATAGTCTATTATGAGGACTTTGGTTTTTACTCTGAGAAGAGTTTGAGGAGAGGAGTGACATGATATGACTTATATTTTAACTAAATCACTGTCTGCTGTATTGAGAGTAGACTGTAGGTGGTCAAGGAAAAGGGAGAAAAATGGGAGACCAGTTAGAACCTTAAAGCAATAATTCATCACCTGGTTCCTTTTCCATAGTGGAGTTGATGAGAATTGGCAGGATTATCTATATATTTTATAGGTAGAGCCAGGATTTGCTGGCAGGTTGAATGTGGGGCATGAGAAAAAGAAAGGAGTCAGGACTTTTTTCCTGACCTAAGTAGTAAGAATAGTGTTGCCAGTAATTGAGATGGGGACGACTTTAGGAAAATAGACTTGAAGAAAATCAAGAGTTCCCTTTTGGACATGTTAAATTTGAAATACCTGTTAGACAACCAGGTAGAGATGTTGAATAGGCAGTTGGAAATATAAGTTCAAAGGAGTCCAGGCAGGAGATATAAAATTAAGGAGTCATTTAAACTATGAAACTGGATGAAACATACTGAAAGTATGTGGGTTTAGGAAAATAGAGGTCCAAAGATTGAGCCCTGGGGCACTCCAACATGTATAGGTATGGGAGAGGAGAAAGAACCCACCACAGAACTGCCAACAATAGGAATGGAAAGCCAGGCTCTTACTGGAGAGTTCAAAAACAATTTGCATTGGACCCAGACCTATTCTCAGTGACTCCAAGAAGTAGCAGTTAGTGAATTAAGGGGAAAACCATGAAATTATAATTCCTGGAAGCCATGGAAAGGAAGTGTTAACATAAGGGCAGTGTGAAAAGCCACTGAAAGCCTCATCAGAGTGCTTTCAGAAGAGAATGGGAAGAGAGGAATAGGAGACAGTAAATATAGATGAGTCTTTAAAAGAGCTTTGCTGTAAAAGAGAGCAGAAAAATGGGGCAGGTGATGTCAGGGAAAGAGGAGTCAAAAGAGTTTTTTTTTTTTAATTCATATATTGATGGGAGTGACCCAGTAAAATAGAAAAATTGATGATGTAGGAGAAGGATGCAAATTGCTGTAAAATGTCCTTGAGTAGGCCAGAAGGGATGGGATCAATTGTATAAGTGAGAGGATTGGCTTTTCAGAAGCCTAGATGTTTTCAGTTATAACAGGAGAGAACACTGATAGTGGTAAGTGGTGGGAGTTTGTGGAAGGTCTCTTGATTGTTTGTTTTCTCAGTGAAATAGTAAGCAAGGCTATCAGCTGAGATGAGAATGGGGAGATACTAGAAATTCAAAAGAAGAAAAGACATTATGAAATAGTCATTTAGGACACTAGAAAAGTGAATGGACTAAAGAAATGTCCTATGATAGCCAGTCAGCCTTAAAAGCTGACCTGAAGTAAATGGTCAAGTTTTTGAAATGAGATCATTCCCTTTACATTCAGGCAGAAAGTTGTTTTGTTTTGGGGGCTAAGGGTGGTGGGAGGATGGAGAAGATATAGAGAGGGGGTGGATAGTATGTATAATTTGATGTGTGAGAGAAAGAGTTGAAGCATTATATGCAAGGAAATGATTATGATGATGCTGGAATTTAAACTGGATGAGGAGGTATTGAGCAATAGAGAGTAAAGACGGTGAAATCAAAACAAAAGACGGAAAAATTGTAAAAGCTTGTAGGACAGTGGGATTATAGGATCATTGGTGTCTGGTGACTAGAGGAAATGAGGATCATCTAGGTGGATATTAAAATTGTCAAGAATTATGACAGGTGAAATGTTGGAGATGGTAGATTGTGAGCCAGGAGCTAAAATCTTCAAAGTCTGGAGAGAATGACCTGGGGTTTCAATGAGGTCTGTTATATGGAGAGGGGATGGATAGTATTTTGTGATGATGTGAGATTCAAAGCTGGTTGTTTTTTAGAAGGGAGACGATAGGGACAGAACAGCATTGAGAGGCAATAAGAATTATACCACTGGCAGGCCTAGTTATGCTATACTTCCTTTGCCTGAGCATGGAGAATGATGTGTATTCTTGTAACCAATTAACCCCTAATTTAAATTCTGAATCCTTTCTTTAAAAGGGTAAGTAAAATAAATAGAAAGATATGTTAAATTTTTTGCTTTACAAATATTTGAGTTGGTGCTTCTGTGAAGTTTTATTACTATTTCAAAAAACAAACTTCACCTTCCTAACACTTTAAGATGCTTTTCAATTGTGTATTCAACATTCCAAGTGAGTTACCCCTCAAAACTTTTTAACATGTTTTGTTGTGTCCATTTTTTATAACCTGTTTGTGATTATTTGTTTATGAGCATACATAACAGGTATCATTTTTTTGTGTATATCCTGGGTCCTTAATAAATTATGTGCCTAATGATAAAGATATTGATGTTTGGTTGTCTCTCTCCTTTCTTCTAGATTACATATCGATTACGGCACCTCCTTCGAGCAAGGTGTGATGCCTCCCCAGCGACCAACAATACCATCCAATTTCACTGTGATCCTGGTTTCTGGGCTCAAAATATTATCAATTTAGGTAGGTCATTATGTGCTTTTTCTCAAAAGTGCCATTTGTTTGTGGTATTCTTAATGATTGACATGATATTGAAAATGTGTTCCTCTTTACACTCAAAATGTTTTCATTATCTTGTTTTAAAGACATGTCGTTTTGCTGGTATTTCATTAAAGTGTGTATAGGTGTGTTTATGCATGGCACATATGAATAGCATACACATATACATATATATGGATGATATGAAAACACCCTTTATATTGACTTACAGGGTTTCTAGGATTCGGCATTTAGAGGTTCTTTTTTCTATTGAATACTGTTTGTGTTATTAGTTCTGGATTTATCAGAGTAGGTTAATTCTTGAATGCCATTGAAATAGGATTTTTATTTTGATCTTTAGAATGTTTTCTGTTAGGTGACTGCTAAGGGGTGTGGAGTTTTTCTTTTTGGAGTAATGAATTGTTCTAAAAAATTTTTTGTGGTGATAAATGCATAACATTGTGATTATACTAGCAGCCATTGAATATATACTTTGGATAGATTATCTGTTATGTGACTATATTTCAGTAAAACTGCTTTTTAAAAAATAGGAAAAAATTTTTCTGTTAAAATAGGTCCAAATTGCTTTATCTTGCTTAAAGAAGGCTGTTTTCGTTTGTTTGTTTAGCCTGCCAGGTAATAAATATATATTTATTTTGGATCTTTCTAATTGAAGTATACCATGCTTACAGAAAAGTGCCTGGATCTTAAGTATAGAGCTCACTCAGTTATCACAAAGGGGACTGTCATTTAGAGAACATAAGGAGCTAAAATATCCTTGTAGGCAGATCAGCATGAAATTATGTTAACTTTTTTGTTGCATTATTTGCTGAGTAGAAACAGTCTTGACTTTTTTGCCCCCTTAATTTCTCACAGGGAAATTATGGCAGAAAGCTAAAAATTCTCTATACATTAAATTTTTCTTCAGCAACTAATATTCCTTTTACATTTTGCAGCTCATTTACTTTGTTTCAGAATGGTCAATGATAGTTGCTCTCTCATTCCCAAGGGTAGATTCTGGTAGGAAAGGAAGAAATGATTGGAGAACCAGTGCTCTCAAAACATACCAGGAAAGGAAGAAATAGGCTTAAACAAATCTCATTCGTACAAGGGAAGAACAAAAAGATCCTTGGGGGAAAAAAAAAATGATAGAGACTCCTAAAGGCCAGTTTAAGACATAGAACCATATGCATATTGATACATATCAGGTAAATAGGATCACAAACACTTTCACCTACATTACTAAAAGAGCATCTTTAGAAAGACAAAGCATATGTACAGATAACTTACAACACACCATCTACCACCACACATTCAATTATACAGAGAATCTATCATAAGTATAAATCCACACAAATAGTCATGTATGTAGAGAGATACGTATTTATAAACAAATAAATACACCGTAGATATAGGTACATTTAAGAATTATGCTTAAAAATGTACACACATAAATGGGTAAAGTTTTAGATAAATCTCCCTTAGTTTGTATCATCCACATCAGCAAAAACAAAATGAAAACAGGAGCTTCTGGACAAATAAGTTTGTGAAACTCTGATGGAATAAAGTTAATGTCCTTTACTATAGGACTTCGCAGTGCTGTCAGTTTACACTGTAAATCTCCAGTGAGGAGAAAGTTTCCCAAACTTGTTTATCCTTTGCTTCAGAGAAACATCATATAGAAGAAAGCAAGGGAATAATACTGATACAGATGAATATTTGCTTAATGTCTTGGTGACATTGGGTAAGTTGTTTAAGCTCTCTAAATGTATTTGTAAATGACTAATTAACAAGAATGTACATATATCTATCTGTCATGGTGTCTGACACACAGGTATTCAATGAATGGTAATTATTTTTTATAATGCATATATTTAATAAATCAGAAATAATTGCATTCTTACTGTTGAAGAAATCAAGCTTTGCCTTATGCTTGGATCAAACTTTTCAGAGGCAACTTTCAACTCTAAAAGTATAGTTGTGACTCAGTCAAAATATTTTCTAACAGAGAAATAATATAGTATGTATGGTATAGTAAAGATATAAGGAACTCGAGAGATTACAAGTTGCTGACATTAGAGTCTGAGTCAGGCTTTTTGAGAGGAACTAGAAAGTCCTTCCTTTTCCAACTGATTATCTGTGTGAGGCTAGATTTTCTTCATCTATTCAACCTAAACAATATATTACAGTATAAAATGTAGATGCAGATATGAGAGTTTGGCTGTTAAGCCAGACATTAAAGAGATTTTTAAAAGTGTAAAACAATGCCCCTCCTCATTAAGCATTTTTTTCTTTTGGAAAATATAGTTATTTTTCATAAAAATGTTATTTATAGGTTTATTTTTAAAATTTTCAGTGAATTAATGAGTAAATATTTTTAAATTCTCATTTTTAATTTCTGATATGGTAATAAACAGAAGCTCTTTGGTGTCCTCTATTTTTAAGTGTGTAAAGGGGTCCTGAGACCAAAAGTTCCTTGGCAATTAGTTCAACAAAAATAACCTTACTAAAATGTGGTATTTCACTATAGAAAAACTTTCGAAATTAACCTTTTATCTTTAATTAGGTTCTTTAGTAATCGAGGATAAAGAGAGTCAGCCACAAATGCCTAAGCAGAATCCTGTCGTGGAACAGAATTCACAGCCACCAGGTGGTTTATCTTCAAACCAGTTATCCAAGTTTCCAACACAGATCAGCCTAGCTCAATTACGACTCCAGCATATGCAGCAACAGGTAATGGCTCAGAGGCAACAGGTGCAACGGAGGCCAGCACCTGTGGGTTTACCAAACCCTAGAATGCAGGGGCCCATCCAGCAACCTTCCATCTCTCATCAGGTAAATTTGGAAGCAGGCCTGGTCTTAGATAATGATAGTACAGTTGTGTTCAGCAGCTCTTAAAATAACCAAGACATCCATCATCCATGACTCAAATATATTAAGCTTGCCTTCCCACCCACTGCCCTACCTCTGATTCCCTCACCCAGCCTTCCTATCATATAATCAATCAATGTTGTCCTTGGAGATCCCTTTCAAAAATGGGAGACTTCTTCCCCAGTCAGCAACCAGCTAAACACCAGAACATTTTTTGGTAATGATTTGGCAGACTAGGTTTGAATTAAAGCTTTGTTTGCTGCCTTTTACTGGCTGTATGACTTTTTTCAAGTTATTTAAGCTCCCTAGTTTCCTATAATTTATAAAATACAGATAATAATACCTATATCATAGGGTTAATTAGATAATACATGTAAAATGTGAATTATGATGCCCAACATATAGTTCTTAATAAGAACCTAAAACACATTATCAATATTTTAATGTTATTAATTAATGTCAACTATTTTCATTATTAATGATTTGCTGCTTAAGACGGCAGACCTTGGAACTAGACAACTTGAGTTCAAATCCTAGCTCCCATCAATTACTATATCTTTGTTAATCTTAAACAAGTTACTAAAATTCTCTATGCTTCAGTTTCCTATCTGTAAAATGTAGTAGATAATCCCTTCTTCATAGGATCATTGTTAGGATTAAACGAGTTAGTGCATGTAAAGCACTTAAAACATTACCTAGCATTAAATAATTGCGCAACAAATATTAAAAGTTTTATGAAATACTTAGGTTTTTCTATAATTGGTCTTTCAGGAGGTAATTGTTACCAAATTGTTTTAATTTCTTTTTTTCAGCAACCCCCTCCACGTTTGATAAATTTTCAAAATCACAGCCCCAAACCTAATGGACCAGTTCTTACTCCTCATCCTCAACAACTGAGATATCCAGCAAACCAGAATATACCACGACAAGCAATAAAGCCCAACCCCCTACAGATGGCATTCTTGGCTCAGCAAGCCATAAAACAGGTATATAACTACTTCATCTCTTGAGTTGCTTTTTCTGCTTCTCTCTACTTCCTAATCACTGTAAATGTGCTGATTACTGAAGTAACAAGCTATGAAGAGGAAGAGCAAGCTTTTTTTTTTTTTTTTTTTTTTTAAACAAGGTTAATTATAGACAGACTTAGAAAAAATTAAGAGAAAGTGTCTTGATGCCTTATAATTAACAAAGTCATCAGATAGGAGTGAAGGCATAAAATAATCAGTGAGTCATAGGTGTTAAATTAATTTTTGCAGTATGGACATGTACAACTTTTAGATGAGTACATTAAATACCCCAAAACAAAAGTATTCCAACAAATACAGTTTCCAGTTTTCTGTAACACACATAGACAAAACATAGCCTTGAATTATAGGTTACTTTCCACAAGAGAATTATAAATCTTTAAACTGTTTCAAAGAGACTTCTTAAAAACAAACTAAATATGGCACACTTTCAATATGGTATACATATAAATCTGATAATATTTAATATTTATATTTTTAAAGCCTTTAGAGAAAGAAAGAGGAATATGTATCATGCAAGTGATTTTGAGAAGCAATCCTTTAATAAATTTTCCTATGAGCAGATGTAGAGCACAATTTGCATAAACCCACAAAGCCATAGGTACACATATACACCTACTTATAGACAGGCATTTTCCCCTATGTATATGCAAATAGACTTGAGAAAACTAAGAATGCAAGTGGGCAAGATAGTATAAAAATTTATAGGGAGCAAAATGATGAGTTTAAACTGTTTGGGTGGGTATTTGGCAGACAACAGATAAAAATGAGATGTAAGTGTGAAAGAAGATCCAGGAGTCAGAGAGTAGACAGAAAAAGAATGGTATGATGAGGTAATGACCACAAGATGTGAAAGTTATTTTACTTCTAAGCAGGAAAATTGGGTTATATAATAGAAAAAAAAGTTGGTGGAATTTTGACTGGGATTGCATTGAATCTATAACTTGATTTGAGTAGTATTGACAACAATATTTAGTCTTCCAATCCATGAACACAGAATATCCTTCTATTTATTTAGGTGGTCTTTAATTTCTTTTAGCCATGTTTTGTACTTGTCTGTGTTCAAGTCCTTTACATCATTGGTTAGATATTTGATTCTTTTAGTTGCTATAGTAAATGGAATTTTTTTCTTGATTTCTTCTTGATTGTTCATTGCTTGTGTATAGAAACACTACTGATTTTGGGGTGTTGATCTTTGTTGTGGATTTTTCAGGATTTTCTGTATATATAGGATCATATCATCTGCAAATAGGAAAATTTTACTTCTTCCTTTCCAATTTGGATGTCTTTTATTTCTTTTCCATATGTGCTTTAGCTAGAACTTCTAGGACAATGTTGAATAACAGTGGTGACAGTGGGCATCTTTGTCTTGTTTCTGATTGTAGCAGTTTGGTAATATTTATGAATTCCAAAAAGAAATATAGATTATGTTTGTAAATTGGTCGGTTCCTCTGGCATGATAGCACTTTGATTGTATTAGCGTCAGCTGAGATGTTTGATTAAATTATGTTAAGATTAGGGCTCTGATCCAACCACGTCATTAGAGTGCAACTCAATGTTGAGTCCCAGCCCCCTTGGGGATAAAACACACTCACACAGAAGTAAACACACAGAGGAAGAGAGACAGCTCATTAGACACAGCAGAGGCCCTGGGATGAGAAATGAGCCTGATCATCTACAGGTGACCTTGTAAAGAGAACTGAGCAACTGAGCCCGGAAAGAAACGAGCCCCGGGTAGAGAGATGAGCCTTATACCAACCTACAGCTGAGATTGGAAGAAGCTGGGACCATGGAGCCTTTAGAGGAAGAAGAAAGGTTGAACCCTCACAGACATTGTCTACCATCTTGTGTCAACACATGGCCAATGACTTTGGGTGAGAAAGTACCTCTTATGGTACCTTGAGTTGGACTCTTTAGGGCCTTGTGACTGTAAGCTTCTACCCCAAATAAATACGCTTTATAAAAGCCAACAGAGTTCTGGTACTTTGCATCAGCACCCCTTTGGCTGACTAATACACTAATCTTAGAGGGATAGGTTTCAGTCTTTCATCATTCAGAATGATGTTAGCTGTGAGTTGTTTATATATGCCCTTTATGATGTTGCTATTCCTAGTGTTCTAAGTGTTTTTATCAAGAAAAGGTGCTGTTTTGTGAAATGCCTTTTCTGCATCAATTGAGATAATCATGTGGTTTTTTCCCATTCATTCTATAAATGTGTTGTATTACATTAATTGATTTTTGAGCAAACCTTGCATAACAGGGATAAATCCTGCTTTATCCAGGTGTATAATTCTTTTAATATGCTGCTGAATTTGGTTTGCTAGTGTTTTTTTGAGGATTTTTGTATCTTATATTCATATGAGGAACTGGGCTGTAGTTTTCTTTTCTTGTCATATCTTTATCCTGCTTTGGTATTAGGTGATGTTAGTCTCATAGAAGTTAGGGACTGTTCCCTCCTCTTCAATTTTTTGGAAGAGTTTGAGCAGAATTGAAATTAAGTCTTCTTGGAATGCTTGGTAGAATTCCACTGTGAAGCCATCTAGTCCTGGGATTTTCTTTGTTGGGGGTTTTTTTGTTTTA
>JAQZBX010090886.1:0-12457 GCA_029593785.1 Cabassous unicinctus
CAAAACTGTAGTGTCCAGAAAATATCACTTTCAGTATTTCATTTTATTCTTCATTTTACAAATTTTCTTTAGATTTGTATTTGCTTTTTTATTTTCTCATAATTTATAAAACCAGATCCACATATATTACCTCAAAACAAATACTGTATTACCTTGTGGTAAACTACCATTGTTTTAGTAAGCACTTATATTGTAGAGATAATATGTTTATTGTTTAAAGTTCCTGGAAATGAGGGTTTTACATTGCATGCCTGTAATTTTTGCGTATCTCTATAATTTGAAGAAGGTGTGTGGTATAATGCCTGAAATTAAGACTCAGTACTAAGTGTTTTCTTGACATCAGGTCAAATCAGGAAGGCATCAAACACCCTACAATTCTATTCCCTCTGTACTTTCACAAATAAAGTCCCCTGGCCAAACCTCTTTATCAGATAGCCCAGAGGCACAGTGACTGATTTTTCAGCTGGCCCTGCCAGCTGTGGAATTACTTTAATAAGGTAATCACATCCTCCAACTGGAACCAGGGGTCACTGCTGCCCCGTGTTACTCCATAGCCTGCACCTAACAGGCCCTACCTGTCCACTCTATTCCTGAGTGCAACCCATGTGTGTCCTGGGTGATGGACTGTGTCCTCTTCCACAGGCTGACAGAACCTGTGACTCAAGTGTTACCCTAAGCACAACACATTTCCAATAGAAGGACCCACTCAATCCAATGCCACAAAGGACAAACACATCTCTTAGTGAGAAGGTGATTGATTGCAAGAGCAAAAGCAAGGAACTGGGGGAATCTTCCCAAGACCAGTTCAAAGTGAGAATGGGAAATAGGGTTTTCAAAGGCAAAAGGAGACGGGTAGGGGAGAAGAAAAACAAGTGATGCCAGGGGTCTTGTGAGGAGGGTACATGCAATTTCTCAGTTCTGTGTTTAACTTTTAACTTTCAATTTACGTGTTAAATATATTACTCAGAGACTTCATGTTTTTGGATTGTTCATATGCCGGATGAGTGCTGAAATCCAGCAGATGTGTGGCCAACTCCTACTCACCAGTTCTTTGGGCTCACCCTGAACAACTAATAAAATGATGATGGACCAATTCCATCTCAAAAGTAAGGAGTATCTTCAACTGCAAGCAAAACAATTCCATTCCTCTGTCCCATAGTATCTACATGTCTTCTTAGTCTGAAGCAGTCAGAGTGGATATCATCCCAAATTTCTCAAGACTGAAGAATGAACAAAAATAAGGGGGAGAGTAAACACTAACCTAAGTAGATTTATTGTTATTATAGTTCTGATAACTGAATAATATGTAATATTGATAAAACAAATACAATTTTAAATTAAAAAAAAAACAAAACTACAGCCCATGTTTTCTGTCCAGTGTAGGGTGTCCTGTGTTCAGTTTCCTCTGTAGCTTTAGAGGAGAAATCCTCCCTCATCAATTGGATGAAGAGAATATGGCTAAAACAATTGGCATTGTGAATAAGATGACCCAACAAACACCAAGGACACTTGGTCAGCTTTCACTAACTGCGCCTTTGCTATTTAACCTGATCCATAAGGTGGAAACAGCCACCTGGGACCCAACCACTGCACAGTGTACATGGTATCTTGTGTATCAGGTTCTGTTGTCTTTATCAGGCACTGCCAACTCTTCCCTCTGTAAATTGTTGTTCTTTTCCCAAGAGGATAGCTGTTGCAGGTTGACCATATCCCAGCCATAATTGCTGCCAGGTGCAGCCTGTGTCTGGCAGGGACTCTCTGGGATTCCTGCTACTGATCCTCATGCAGAGGTACACTCACCAAGCCTGTACAGGGAACATATGTTCCTGGCCTGGCCATAAGACTATGGGACAATGAAACTCTATCGATCATAGCCAATCAGGGCCTGAGTCCCACTTGTCAGAAGTTGGGATTTCAGGTCCTCAGCATCCCAAGAAACCCTCACATGACTCAGCCTGTCCAAATGGAGGCTAGATTTGATGAAAATGCTTTCTTCATTAGAGGTGCTGAGCAAGAAATCCAGACCCATCATTCCTCTGTCCATAAACTGGGAGAACATGGTAGTAAAATCATGGCCTTCAATAAACCATGTCTTTATTTAGCACAAGCTGACATTCTGAGGTCCAGCCCATCTATAGGGTATTTGTTGCCCCCACCCCCAACCTGTCCATCTCATAGGATCCCAAGTAGATAAGTCCTGATGGTCTCTGATCTCTGAAGAGTGCTGAATTAATGGAGCTAAACTAAAGTGCATGTAATCATCAGGTCCTTGTCCGTACAGTGATTGTTTGTTCCCCAAAGTGTACTTTGAGTGAGAGGCAGGGACAAAGACTTCCCTGAGAACCCAGGGGCCTGGAGGAAGCTTATCCTGTGACCATCCTGATACATGTGCACTTCACAGGGCTAGTCATGTTGCAGGTTTCATCTCATTCAATGCTCACAGTAATTATGGTTGCCAATAATAGATTAGAAAATTGGGGGCCGTGAGGTTAAGAGAGGGAGAAAAGATTACAACCCAGACAAGTCCTTCTCCAGAAACCCAAAATTTGGCCTTCACATACCCTGTCTACCACATAGGGGCAATGAAGAATTCTGCAGTGGGGCATGGTCTCTTCTTTCAGTGTGGAGGAGAAGCCTGAGCTCCAGCCTGCACCTGACTCCTGCCTCTGAAAACCCAAGGCCTTTCTGAAGGATCACAGAACTTTCCCCTATCACTACCCCACAGGTATTCTACATTATAATCTTTAACAGGTGTGACAGCACACAATGCAGGAATATGTTTTTTGGAAAAGGTAGGACATCATCTTTTCCCCTCACCTGAGACTCTATCCACATGAGGAAGAGACCAAAACCATTTACTAGCCTGTCTCCCTACTCTAACCCCATGAAGTAAGGGAATACCTTCCTGGATCCTTCTAATTGGGTCCCTTCTCCATTTTCTGTCTATCATGGCCCCAGGAGCATCTTGTTTGTAGAATCATTGAGCTGGAATTAAGGATTTCAATCTGAGCCTCTGGTAAAGTGTGGTTCCCAAGGACTCCAAGCTCACAGGGCAGGCCATGTGCTCTGGACAGACTCCCTCACCATGTGTCTATGTGACATGTTCTGGGAGAAACCCCATCCTCTGATAACAAGCACAACCAATGCAGCTTTTTCACACCCAGCATAGATCCAGGAGCTGGAACAGTCTGGAGTTTGCTTTTCCAGTTCCCTGGATGATTCTGGAGAGCCCTCTTCTATAGCCTTAGGCCATGGTAAGGCACTGAATCAAGCAGGGGTATTTGTTTAAGCTCTGGTCTATCTGAGGTTCTGGCCCCTTCTGAGTCCCTGCTCACCTGAAGACCACGGTCCACTCATCTGCAGAATCTCTGGTGGCATCCTGGCTGTGTTCTGGGTGGGGAACAACCCTTTTGTCTTTATGGCGTGGCTATTGCTGCCAGGACCAGCCAACAGGTACTGACAGCTCTTTCTTACCACACAAATCCCAGGTGTCTTCTTCTTCCATGTCTGAAGACACAATACACCTCTACTTCTCAGTTCACTGTTAAGGTCAGAACCTCTTTGGGTTTGAACTTAAAGCTCTGAAGGAAAATTCCATTCCTTGGGCCTTTGTAGGGTCTGGGCAAGGGAAGAAGCCTTAGGCATGGCCATGGATGTATAGAAGATGTTGCTAGGGAAATTTAAGAATTTTGGATTTGAAAAGCAGTGTGTATAGTTGTCAAAAGAGTCTGATGTGTAAGACTTCCTAGGTGATCTTAAATGCTACCCTTTTTTATTTTTAGCCAGGGGACTGGTTTTTCCTCAGTCTCTCAGGGCACCTGTGGCTCCACTCCCACCCTTGATAGGACAAGAGAGGAACTCTGTTTCCCCAGTCTTTCTCAGTAACTAAGGGTGCCTTCGGCCTACACACACTGAATAGTCAGACACCTGTAGTTCCATCCCCTCCCATAAGTAAGTAAGTGGGAGCTGGGCATCCTCAGCCTTTCCAGGGAGCAGCAAGCCCTGTTGGACTTCCCAGCCTGAATGGTGGGTACCTGTGTATTCACCCCCCACCCCCCGAACAGAAAAGGAATGGCTGTTGTTTCCATAGCCTTTCTGGAAAATGGTAGACACTTTTGGCCTGCACAGAGTGGACTGTTGGACGCCTGTGGATCCATCCCCAACCCCTAATAGGGTAGGATAGCATGGAGTTAAAACCTAGAGTATAGGTTATTAGGAGATTGAAGGATGGTTGAGAAGAATGACTGATGCTTAATGTATGTAGAAGTATTGATTAACTTGACTGTAAAAGTGTGGAAATGGATAGAGTTGATGGTAAGACATTATAGTGAGCAGCAGCTGGTTTATAAATGGGTTTGTAGCTTAAAGCGTAGTCTATGGATGTAACTGTCAATTGAAAGAAAGCTATAGAAAAATCTAGGGATTGAATAATATAGTATACCCAGTGGTGGATGAGAATTGTGGTTCATGGTACAGATGCAAGAGTGTCCTTCTTTGAACTACAGTGGATGTACATCAGTATTGCAGGGGGATGGGAATGTGGAGAAACATGGAAAAAAACAACTGGTGTGACCTATGGACTGTGGTTAACAACAATACTGTAATATTCTTATATCAATGCCAAAGATGTACTGTGTTGATAATGGAGCGATATGGAAAAAGTGTGCCAATTCGACCATGGTTGGTGGTAATAGTCTGATGATATTGTCTCATAATCTGTAACAAATATTCCGCCACGGTGCGGTGTGTTGGTGAAGGGGTGTTGTTTGGGAATTCTACACGTGCTCATGATTGTTTTGTAAGTTCACAACCTCTGTAATAAAAATATATTTTTAAAAATAATAGGGAGTGTTTGGGGAAAAATACACCAAAAGTAAGATACCTGCTATAGTCAGTAGTTGTATTTTGATGATGCTCTTACATAGTTTGTAACAAATGTTTCACAACAATGCAAGGTGTTGGTGGGGGGTGATGTATGGGACCCTGGTATGACATTATGCATGTTTATTTTTTAAGTTCACAACTTGTACTATATACTTATTGTTTATGTATGTTCATGTATGAATGATATACTTCAATAAAAAATATATTTGAAAAAAATATTGTGCTCAACCCAATGATCACATTGAGAAGAGAAAATGGTTGTTTTCTCATTTTGCACTCCTACATTTAAATACTAGCATCCTTTTCTGAAGAACAATATTCTCCTGAGTCCCCTCCCTACCAGTTATAGCAACCCTTTGGACTTGTGGATTCTTTTTTATTCAGTGTATTATAATCCATTATTTTATTTTTGGAGGCTCAAGGTGTTCCAAATGTTGCCATTTGAGCCCCTTTAAGTTGACTTCTGTGTCCTTATTAGAAGCCCTCATTAGTCTTTGAGTACTTTCCTGCTGTCTGACATAAAAGAGACTTCAGTCTCATTTTGATCTTTCTGTGCCCCAGACCGAGAATCAACCATTTCTCCAAGAATCCCTGGCTCCTTTGAATTGGGATTTAAAAAATGGTCAACATGCTTGAATAAATGTGTTACCAAAAAGGAAATACAAATGGAAAAAAAGAACATGAAAAGATGTTCAACATCACTAGCAATATGGGAAATGAAAATCAAAGCTTCAATGAGATATCATTTCATACCTATTAGAATGGCCATTATTAAAAAGATGGAAAACTGCAAGTGTTAGAGTGGATGTAAAGTGGTAAGAATGCTTCTTCACTGTTGGTGGGAATGTAGGATGGTACAGCCGCTTTAGAATTCTGTCCAGTGGCTCCTAAGGAATTTTGCTATAGGACCCAGCAATCCTACATCTATGTGTATACTGAAGAACTGAAAGCCGGGACACCAACAGACTTTTGCACACTGAAGTCCGTAGTGGCATTATTTACAATTGAAAAAAGATGCAAAAAACCCTGGTGTCCATCAGCCCATGAGTGGATAAATAAAATGTGTCACATACATACAATGGAATATTATGCAGCTATAAGAAGACAGGAAATCCTGAAGCATATGACAACATGGATGAACCTGGATTACAATATGTTGAATGAAGCAAGCCAGACTCAAAAGGACACTAAATCATAGTAAGACACTATGATCTCACTAAAAGAATTAAACAAAATTAACAAAATCATGGATTTAATAGCTAAAAGTTTGGTCACCAGAAGATAAAATGAGGATAGTGAATGAGTAGCTGAGGCTTAATTGATGTGGCATTTATAATAAGGTTGATTATAGATGTTTGGAATTGGAGAGAGGTCATGGTGGCACATTAGATTGAATGTAATTAACAGCACCAATATATGGGTATGATCATGGTTGAAATAGAAAGTTTTTGCACTTAGAAGGAAAACTAAAGGATGAAACATGGGACTGTGTAGCATAATGAACCCTGTTGCTGATGATGAGTGTGGTTAATAATAAAAATATAAGAATATTCTTCCATGAGTCAGAACAAATGTATGTTGCTGTTGTAGGATGTTCATAATGGGGAGGTAATTATGCAAAGGTACACCTAAAGCAGACTATGTACTGTAGGTTATAACAATACGTTATTTTTTCATTAATTGAAAAAAGAGAGAGAGAAAATCATGTTGTGTGACAGAAACCAGACACAAAATAGTACATGTTGTTTGACTCCATTTATACAAACAGCAAATATGGGTAGATTTGTAGACATGGAATTGGATTGGTGGTTATATATGGCAGAGAACAGATAGAGGGATTGAGAGGTGACTGCTAACGGGTAGGGTTTTTTTTTTTTTTTTATCTTTATGGAGTAACGGAAATGCTTTAATATTGAATGCTGTGATGAATTCACAACTCTATAATTATAACAAAAGCCACCGAATGTACACTTCAGATAGATTTAAGGTATGTGGATACATCTCAATAAAATTGCTTTAATAAAAATAGATAGAGGATTTCTCAGGGTGAGGAAAAGGAGGAGAATGCAATGTGGAGTCATCCACAGGAGCCTCAGCTAGAGTGCAATGTTGTATTTCCTAATCTGGGTGATTTGTAAGAGGGTTTTCATTTTACTTTTCTTTAAATAATATCAATATGTTTATCAACTTTTGTTTGCAGGCTTCTTTCTGCAGTAAAAACAGAACAAAATAACAAAAACCCAGCCCCATTCTATTTGGAAAAGAAACATCTTTCTGAAACAGAAATGGAATAGAAACTCATGTAAGTCTGGAACTAGAGAAATAAGTGGCAGCCAGCTTTACTCTATGAAGGCATAGAAACAGAAAATTCAAATATTGGTGGAAATGAAGAACAAACCGTTGCCTGCAGTGTTGGAAAGCTAAAAATGTAAAATTATATTACTATAAAAAATCAAGGAATAATGGCATTTATAACAGATAACAAAACCATATTTTTGAGGTCAGTTAGGTTCAGGCATACGTAAATCTCATCTTGTGAGCCCTTCATTATTACTTTGTATGATAGATATTATTTCTATGTTTGCCATGAGTCACTCTCTAATGTTTCTTCAGGAGGGTTGGGCTGTGCATGTTCTGTCCTGTCAGAGGCAGATCACTCTCAGTCTCACTGTCTTTATTGTGCCGAATGTCTTCTTGTCAAAAAGAACAGCTGGTCCTCTGTTGCTGAAATAGGTGCTAAGGGGGGCTCAACTCACAACCTGCAGCCAGTCACAGAGTGGTCTGTCAGCTACCTTTCTAGCCATCGGATGCTCAGTGGATATCAATCCAATCTAAGCAATTCTCTTGGTCAGAGAACAGAAATGACTCCAAGGAGTCATTTTGTTCCTGGGAATGAGAAATTTTTTTTTCATTTTAAATTTGTTTTTGTACCCTGCTCACTGCTGCATTTGAGGCAACGACTGATTCTTCTGTCCACTCCACCAATCCCCCTACGTCCATGTATACCACTCTGGGGCTGCACGGAACAATGGAAAATATATGGCCTTTAGGACTAGACCACCTGTGCTTGATTCCAGCCTTTGTCACCTACTACTTGGAGGGTTTGGGAAAGTTATCTAGCATACTAAACTCTAAGTGACTAGGAAAAACAGGCATAAAAATCCTGGTGTGAAACAAAAAAACCCAATTTACAGTGATATAGATATACATGATAAAAATCCATGTATTACTATAAGATATAATGAAAAGCAAATTATTCTCTCTCCACAGACCAATAGTCCTAATGACTCTACAGGACTACCATTCCCTTTCTCTTGAAGCATTCCAGAAATATCCTTTGCATATACCAAAACACAAGCATACAAATTCTTGTTCCTTAGCTTGTTTTTGTAACAATGGGAGCATGCTGTGGGCATTGTGCTGCACTTTGTCTTTTTCACTTTTATATACATGGAGATTTCCTCATATAAACTATTAAGATTTAGTTCATCTACTTTGAAAATTTGCTGCCTCTTCAATCAAGTATGAATGAGACATATCTATGGAATTTTAAGAAACGTTGTAATTGGATAATTTTTTGTAATTTTTAAATTTTCCAGTTGCAGAAGGATTTATAGACATAACTATTCATGAAATAGACACAACAAATTAATTACAGACAAAATGGAACAAAAATGAATGTTTCATGGTATTTGGAAAATAATGTAATTAAGAATAATTCCTTGGATAAGCATGTGCCACAAATTCAACTGGGATAATACAATTTTCAAGTATTGCTGTGGGCGATCCTCATGGGCAATGTCACCACCCCCACCAAATTCATTGTGGATCTCAAGACTGATGATGTCACACAGACACCAAGAAAGTATGAAGAGATTTATTATACTTGTAATGAGTCTTTCTGTGGAGAGGTGGGTGACTCCAAAGCAGATTCAGGTATTTGAGAGCAGAGAAAGGAGACTAGGTTGGGGTTTTATGGTGATTAGGTGGTGAGAGTGGGATGAAGATTGCTTTGCAGGCAATGTTTTGGGTTGGTTTGATCTCCCACCTAAACCAGAGGGAGATCACCCAGATTTTCTTTTCAGTCTCATCAGACATGGGCAGAAGGGGAGGAGAAAGAGGTGAGTCCTCCAAACTTTTACTAATTGAACATAAAAATTGAGTCACGATCTTTAATACAAGTAATCTACAAGAACACAGGAGGAACATATGATGTACAAAAGTCTCCTAGGTAGTTCATTATTCATCTAGGACCATACTGATTTTAAGACTTTTTGCATTAGGTTCAACAGAGAAAAAAAGCACAATTTTTTTCTGTAACATACCTATGAAAGCATATATATGTGATCTATCGTTCAAATTGTAAAATGAAACATCTCCCAACTCAGTCCAGAAAGATTCCAATGCGTCTCTGGATTTCTGAATCTGACATATCATGTATGCTACTCCAAAGATGAACTTTCCAGCATCCATGGATTGGTGATTATGATATCAGAGCAATTCTGGAGAGGGATTCTTTACAAACACTAAAGGACAATTCGCCTGTGCCAATCACTTCTACTTGCCAAAAATGTCTTCCAGCATCAAATTCCTCACAACTCCAGATAGCTGGGCAAGAAGTAAATGCCTTGGATTTATGAAGACGTTTTTGGGAATCAACATAGCCTTTTTCTATCTTCTGAGATGGTAAGGTTTTGGTGGACACTTCCAGGATCTAGTATCAAATTTTACTTAATTATATGCATCACTTTTAGCATGCTAAAATATTGTGGAGACTAAGACTATCTTTCTGTAATCCATATGAAAAGACTGCTGGAGATTTTAGGTTTTCATACTTGTTGTGGATACTTTCAATACCTGTCAGTAAATCCAGGTCTGCCTGGATTTACATGCTTCTCTGTTATTTCTCTTAACAAATTTTTTAATAAGTATGTATGGTTTTAAAGTTGGCTTTTGTTTACAGTCAGTTTGTCTTCAACATCCTTCTGCTCACTTAGTAGCCTCATAAAATTTACTTCCTGCTGTTTTCCTAAGAGACACTTAAGTTGTTGAAATTCAGAGATTAATTCCCTCCTCCACTTATGCAACATCCACTTTAAATCATAACGTTTTAAGAGTTGCCCTTCATGACCCTTCTCAGTACTCTCTATGATCTTCTTCAGGGATTCAATGGAGCTTTGAGCTTCTTACTGTGACTAGCTGCAGCTTGCTCAAGGGGCATCAGGTGGTGATCCTGGTGGTCAGAAGAGATCCTGCATTGTGCAAACATCAGCTCAAGGTCCTTCTCACAAAACAGGGTCAGAACTTGATTGTGTTTCTCACAACGGCTTTCTCTTGCCTCCTGGGGGCAAGCTGCTTCATAACCTCAGCAGTGGCCTAACTGGGTGTTCCTCCTGAAGTTCTCATTGGGGCAGTGGTGGAGGCATACAGGACAAGGGAGGGTGTCATGCAGAGCTTCCCAGCACTGCTGGATACAGGAGCCACAGAAGTTGTGGCCACTCTCAATGGTCACAGGGTCTCTCAGGTAATCCAGGCAGATGTGGCAGCTGGCCTGAGCTTGAAGATCATTCAAGGAACCTGCAATGGCCATGTTGCAGTGAGAATTTCTGTCTGAGGAAACTCCTTTCAGAAAGGTCTGGTTCTCCTTTCCAGAATCTGTGAAAAATGAAAAGCCAATTACTTCTTAGTACTTTCTTTTTTCTGTTAAGCAGCCTGTAGTTTCCCAGGTTCACCAGAAAAAAAATAGCAGCTCAAACCTGTTTCTGCTTCTTTCACCTCAGCTTTAAAAGCATCTGCCAGAATAAGAGTTATAGCACCAGTCAATTACTGATCTTCCTGGTATTTTCTCTAAGTATGCTCAATGGGCAGCAAATTGAAGCATGGCTGTTTAGTTCTCATTTTCAAGAAAGAGCCGCAACTCAAAGAAATTATGGAAGTTAACTATGTAGAAAAATAATTGCAAAATCCAGACAATAAGTATCTCTATGGGACAATGGAACAAGAGTCTTCAACAAAATATAAGAGGGAAGAAAGACTACTATGTCTTTAAATGATGATGAAAATTTATATCAATTACAAAGCCTTACCTAATTATTCTTCCAGATCCAAAACCATATTTCAAATAAAAATGTATGAATTGAACTTGAAAGTAGCTGATACAAAAAATGTTAATCTTTGCATTAGCTTAATAATAATATGAATGGTATTAAAAGAGGCTCTTTAGAGATACATAATGCAATATTGACAAATAATATATGATATCTAGGATTGCTTCAAAATAATTAAGGGTGGATAGGATTGGGAAATAAGTTGATAGATGGTGTTTATTATATTATTTTCTGTACTGTTTTATATGATTAAAATATTCTAGTGTAAATATATTTTAAAGGATGAACATTTTTGCAGTATGTCCCCAATCCATTTCTCCCAAGCCAGCTTCTCTTAATCCCTTCTTTAGACCTCTATGTTTCCTTGAGTTTCCTAATTCTTTTCCTCCTCACAGCTGTCCCAAACCTGTCTCCTTCTATTCCAATCCCTTCACCCTCATTGTGTCCACTCCCAAACTCAATGAAAATCTCCCAAATTGAGGTAAATTGAGATTTTGGAAAGACCAGGATAGACATTTGTGCTCCATCTGCTGGTAAGTCATGTACATTGATATCCAGATTCCATGAGGCTCCCTCACAGGTCAGCTCACTCTTTGGCTCCTGCTGCATCTCCTCCTGCTCTGGGCTGCCTGGGATGAGACCCCTGTCTGAGGCCCTGCTTACTTGTAGCCCTGGGTGCTCACTGCCCATGCTTTGCTCTGTTCTTGTCTGTACACTGGGTGGAGAGATGTCCTTTTTCTGAGTGGTGCTGTAGGAACCATCCACTTGAGTCTCTCTGCTCCTCCTTTCCATAGGGCAGTCTGCCTTCCTTGGTCCAGGACAGAAGATGCAACACACACAACTTCTGGGTTTCATGCAATGATTAGAATACAGCCTGGTTCAGGCTTGTAAACCTGTAGGAAAATTCATCCCTTCCTCTCATTGGACAGAATGAAGGTGCAATCAACCTCTCTTTCATTTCCCATTGGACAGAATGAAGAATTCAATGGGCCTCTAGGAAATGACAGGCTCCTGATGACATATCCCATTTACCTCTCTAATTGCATCTTCTGTGCCTACTCCTCCTCCACCACTGAAATGCTAATTTAATCATAGACTTCAGAGTAAGCAGAGACCTTAGTAATTAATTACTTAGCTCCAAACTCTACATCCATTAATATGTTCTGTTACCTTGTAAATCAAAGCTGATATCAGTAACTAGAATATGTGTTTCCTTTTACCTTGGTCAAAGTTTATACTGAGCATAGGAACTTAAAAATTTCTGGGACTTGGGTATTGGAGAAAGGAGACCAAAAGGGATAAAGACTTGGGCTAAAGTTTAAAATACTCTTTGATTAGGACTTTATGGATTGACACGTTCTCAAAATTGACATATTTAAATCCTAACCCTATTTGTGAGGATGTGAACCAATTTGTTAATAGGATATTTGAAGATGTTAAGAGTTAAGGCCAGAATGAATCAGAGG
>JAQZBX010090888.1:0-12473 GCA_029593785.1 Cabassous unicinctus
TTGGGCACAAAGAAAACAGAAACTGATTCCAGAGCTTCCAAGTTTCTGGAAATCAAATTTCCAGATGAAAGTGCCCCATTTGAAGACTTAGCTAAACCTGGAACTCGTAACTCAGAATTAAAGATGCAATTATCTCAGAAAGACTTGTGGAAAGTCTTACTGTCTGATGGCTTGGACCCCTGCTTCTTGCACGCTAAACCAACAACATTTTGAGAGACCTGTATGAACAAAACCACTGTCAGCTGGGAAAAAAGAGGACATGGAAAGGAGAGATTGAAGGAGAATCAGCTTTAAGAAGAAAACCGTGGAAGCAGAGATCTGGACTTAAGACATCTCCTTGGGCCGGGAGAGGAGCCCCACCCATGTGTACAGAGAGGGTGAGTTTGCCCCTGCAGTTGAAGAGGGTGGATGTTCCTACCCGATGTTTTGAGAAAATTTTGATGCCCCATGGTGCAGAGAGGGTGGAGCACATTCCTCAAAGATTAGGGCGGTTAAGGTCAACACCCCATAGGTC
This sequence comes from Cabassous unicinctus, assembly GCA_029593785.1. Classification (NCBI taxonomy): domain Eukaryota; kingdom Metazoa; phylum Chordata; class Mammalia; order Cingulata; family Chlamyphoridae; genus Cabassous; species Cabassous unicinctus. The sequence continues at coordinate 515 of JAQZBX010090888.1, forward strand.
TGAGAGGGGTGTACCTGTCCCCCATGGGTTAGAGAAGGCCAGGTGGTCAACCCATTGCTCTCAGAGGGTTGAACCTGTATGCCAAAGATTAGGAAAGGCCAGGTGGTCAACTCGTTGCTCTGAGAGAGTTGAACCTGTATGCCAAAGGTTAGGGGGAATGTTGTCTTCACCTCATTGTACTAGGGGGGCTAAGACTCTAACCCAAAGATTGGGTAAGGTGTGGCAATCACCCCAACACTCTTGGAGGGTGAGTCTGGAGCTTGGTTGACACCCAGATGCTTGATGAGGGTGAAACCAAGAAAGTGGCCATTGGGCAAGCCTGTGGAAAGGGTGGGTCCCCATGTGGCCCCAAGGAGAAGAAACCATCATCTTAAGAATGACTCTCAGACTTTGAAATCGAATGGAGGATGCCCTGCACATTCACTGAACTGTAAAGGATCCATGACTCATGTTTAACATCCCAATTTCTCCTTATGATATTGAAAATGTTTATCCTTTGTCTTTCCATTAGTGTATTGGAAGTAGTTAAATGGTTCTGTAAGATTCAGAGGTCTATGGCAGATGGGATTCTGCCTCAAGATGAACTGTATTTCTTTAAACTGATTATGATATCATTTTATACTTGAATTGTTACTGATTTAAGGTTTTTTGAATATTGTAATGTATTTTCGGAATTCAGAGGGTGGAGTGTTACAGTTGGGGAGTTTGATGTAATTATGAATTCCAAAAATATATTGGATCATGCTTGTAAACTGATCTGTTAATCTGGGCATGATTAAGTTATGATTAGGGTGTTGACTGGGCCATGTCAGTAGGGTGTTGAGCCCCACCCCTTGGTGGGTGGGGAATCGAATATAAAAGGCATGGCAAGAACAGAGTTGAAGCAGTTTTTGAGAAGCAGTTTTGATTTTGGAAGAAGGCCCCAGGAGAAGAGAAGAGAGCCATTCACCTGATCATCTACAGCTGGCCTTGTGAAGGAAACAGGAGCTAAGCCTGGAGAGAAACATAGCCCCAGGAAGAGAGGAACCCAAGAAGCCTGAACCCTGGCAAACACCAGCAGCTATCTTGCTCTACTACATGGCAATGGACTGTGGTGAGAGAAGAAACTTAATGCTTTATGGCCTGGTAACTGTGGACTTCTACCCCAAATAAATACCCATTATAAAGACCAACCCATTTTTGGTATTTCACATTAGCACCCCTTTGGCTGACTATTACACTCCTCAAAATTAAAAACTTTTGCAACTCAAAGGAGTTTGTCAAGAAAATGAAAAGGCACCCTACTCAATGGGAGAAAATATTTGGTAATCATATATCTGATAGGAGCCTAATATCTCCTATCTAAGATATCTAGAGAAATCTTACACCTCGAAAATAAAAAGACAAACAACCCATTTAAAAAATGGGCAAGTGATTGGAATAGAAACTTCTCCAAAGAAAGAAATACAAATAGCTAAAAAGCACATGAAAAAATGCTCAACATCACTAGCTATTAGAGAAATGCAAATCAAAACTACAATGAGATACCATCTTACACCCATTAGACTGGCAGCTATTAAAAAAACTGAGGACTATAAGTGTTGGAGAGGATGTGGAGGAATGGGAAACACCATCCACAATGGTGTAGGCATTGTGGAGGACAGTTTGTCAGTTCCTCAGGAAGGTAACTATAGAACTGCCATATGATCCAGCAATTCCACTGTTGGGTATATACCCAAAAGAATTGAAAGAAAGGACACGAACAGATATATGCACACCAATGTTCATAGTAACATTATTCACTATTGTCAAAAGTTGAAAACAACCCAAATGCCCATTAACAGATGAATGGATAAACAAATTGTGGTATATACATACAATGGAATATTACTCAGCTGTAAGAAGGAATGCAGTATTAACACATGGGATAACAAGGATGAATCTTGAAGACCTTATGTTGAGTGAAGCAAACCAGGCACTGAAGGACAAATATCACATGATCTCACTGATATGAATTAAGCAAATTGAGTAAACTCACAGAGCTAGAGTCTGGAAGATAGGACTACAGGAGATAAGGGAGAAGAAGGTTGTGAGCCAATGCCCGTATGTGCAAAATCTATGATAAGGTGGAAGTCTGTAGTTGTGCAGTGGAGGGGCATGACAGTGGTGCAATGTCTTTATTGGGTTGGGCAGTGCTGGTTTGTCAGGTAGGGAGGGTGTGTTGGACAGTCCATGGAACTGGGGGGAGGATTGATGGAGGGACAGGTTAACACTGGGGATTTGTGGGTAGATGGTTGAAACTACAACATTGGGAATGTTCTTTTCGCAATATGGCAGGGGAAGGTTACTGGCTTAGGGTGTTGGATGTGGGGGGCATTTGGGACAGGGTGCACCTGGACAGGCTTCCAGGGAGTGTGTGGGGGTTCATCTTCTCATAGTGTGTTGTATCAGGGGTGGAGACTCACATAATGAGTTGGGAAGGTGTTGGACTCTTCTGGGGAGCCCTGCTATGTTCTCAAATAGATGGGTAGGAGTCTCTCAAGAGCATAGGCAGTGCCTAATAGAGGAGAACAGATCAATATGTCAAGCCATCAATGTTGTTGCAAGTAACTATGAATCTTGTTCTTTAAGTAGTGAAGCCTGGTGGTTGCCATGAGTCCTGAGGAAAGGGGGAAGGAGGAATGGAATAGATGGAACACGGGGCATTTTGAGGGCAATGGAAGTGTTGTATATGATCTTGCAAAGATGTATACAGGTCATGTTAAATTTCATCAAAATTTATAAAATTGTATGGTCCAAAATATAAACCATAATGTAAACCATTGATGATAGTAGCTATGTTTCAATATTTACACATCAAATGTGACAAATGTACCATCCACATATAAAATGTTATTAATAGGGAAAAGGGGAAAAGGGGGAGGATTTTGGGTATATGGGAATCCCCTATATTCCATACATGACTTTTCTGTAAACTAAAACTTCTTTGAAGACAAAATGAAAAAAGTAAGACATTGGGGAAATAAATGGAGGAAAATGTCACTATTCATACAAGACAGCTGATATTACAGTGATGAAAGACATAATATCAAAAAATTTTAAAAAATATTTTTTCATTATTTTTTCTTATTCAAAATTTTTAAAATTTAACAACAATTTTGTATAAAAATAATAATATTTTAAAAACTATCATTATTATTTCATTTTCTTATTAATTGTGTTTGGTTATTTTGTTGCCTTTATTTTTGAAGAAGTTTTAGATCACAGAAGTGTTACAACTATGATAGGGAAGGATCATTGGTGTGGGGTGTCAGTGACGGGGGATACATGGGAGGAGGGTCACCTGGGGCATACATATAAGGCATATAAATGTGTTCAAGTGTTTATGGAGCATTGCCATGGTGGATGGAGATTCACACAATAATCGAAAGAATGTTGAATTCCCATATAGGGGAGCTCTACTACATTCTCTAATGGAACAGAAAGAATCCCCCCAGTACAGGGGCAATGACTAGTGAAGGAGGATGGTCCATTGACAGGCCCTTGATACTGATGACTGTACTTATAAATCTTTTCTTTTGAAATTGAAACTTAGCCTAGTATTATAGGATGCCTAAGAATTACCTCCTGAAAGCCTCCTTGTTGCTCAAATGTGGTCTGTCTCTAAGCCAAACTCAGCATATAAATGCATTACCTTACCTGCAGCATGGGACATGACTCCTGGGGATGAGCCTCCCTGGCACCGAGGGATTACTACCAAGTACCAACTAGCAATGCAACTGGAGAAAGACCTTGACCAAAAGGGGGAAAAGGTAAAGACAAATGATTTTATATGGCTAAGAGATTTCAAAGTGAGCCGGGATGTCATTCCAGTGGTAATGCTTATACACGTCTCAGCAAGATCTCATTGACTGCCAAAATAAATACTACCTCAAACAGCAGGGCTCTTGAGGACTATGGGGACATCCAGACACTATAGTCAGGGCAGATTGCTCAGGAGTTTGGTGCTTGCCAGTGGGCCCTACTTTGGAATTTATGCTCCTCATTGTGACTGAGTTGGACTCAGTTGTGGTTTCCCTACACATGACTCTTCTGACCCTTCCATTTGAACCTATAATTAGTACAACAGTTGACAGGTGTACATCCAAGAGACTTAAATCTTTGGGATGTCCTTGTACCAGCTGGGCCTTGAATCTCAACAGAGCTGCAACACCTACACTCCAGTTCATTGGACTCACCCAGGACAACTAACAAGGAGATGATGATGGACAATGACCATCCCAAGGAACCCAGAGAGTCTACAACTGCAAGCAAGAGAGTTCCATCCATCTGCCCTATGGTATCAAAACCCCCTCTCAATTAGAGGTGGAGTGGACATCACCATCCCAGAATCCTCAGGATTGGGGAATGAATAATGGACTAGAGTAAATTTACTGTTATTCTACTATAGACATTGTGATTCTAGCAATGTAAGAACTTATATCACTCCAGGCAGTGGCCACTGGAGGTTCTGAGGGCAGGGAGAGGGAAAAGCAGGTGTAATATGGGGGCATTTTGGGACTTGGGAATTGTCCTGAATGACAATGCAATGACAGATACAGGCCATTATATATCTTGCCATAACCTACAAAACTGTCCGGAAGAGAGTGTAAACTACAACGTAAGCTATAATCAATGCTTAGTGGCAATGCTCCAAAATGTTTTCATCAATTGTAACAAATGTACTACACTAATGAAGGATGTTGTTAATGTGGAAAAATGTGGGAAGTGTAGGGAGTGGGGCATATGAGAATCCCCTCTATTTTTCATGTAACATTTTTGTAATCTAAGTATCTTTAAAAAAAATATATTTTATGAAGCTGGATGGATCCCAGAAAGTCATATTCTTAAAATTAATCTATTCCTGTGAGTTGACCTATTGTAGGTGGGACCTTTTGATTAGGTTATTTCAGCAAGGTGTGGCCCAGGGTGGGTCTTAATCCTCTTACTGGAGCCCTTATTAAGAGAATGAAATTCAGATGAAGAGAGAGAAAGCCAGAGCAAGCCAGCAGCTGAAACAGTGAAACCCGGAAGAGAAGCAAGACACCAGCAGAGGCCACCATGTGCCTTGCCATGTTACAGAGGAGTCCAGGATCACTGGCAGATGGTCTTCAGGGAGAAAGCATTGCCTGATAAGGCCTTGATTTGGACATTTTTCTCAGCCCTGAAATTATAAACTTGTAAACTAATAAATTCCCATTGTAAAAGCCAACCTATTTCTGGTATATTTAGCCTAGCAGACTAAAACATGTATCTAGAAGAAAGCATTGGGGAATATCTTTACAACCTAGGTATAGGCAAAAATTTCCTGGATAAGACCAAGGAAATAATAAACAAAAATCATAAAGAAAAGTTAGGTTTCACTAAAATGAAAACATTTTTGCTTATCAAAAATTATTAAAAACTGAACAGATGAGCCACAGGCTTGGTGAAAATATTTGCAAAACATATTGACAAAAAACTTACATCCAAAATATATAAAGAGCTCTTATAAGCCAATTATAAAAGAAAGAAACCCAATATTTAAAAAATGGGTAAAAGTCTTATATGTGTACTTTGCAAAGAAAGATATACATGAAGTACATGAAGGAGTTCTCAACATCATTAGTCATTAGGGAAATTCTAAATAAAACCACAACAAGAAACCACTATACCCAAAGTAGAATTGCTAAATTTAATAAGATTGACAACAAATTTTGGTGAGAATGCAGTATAACCAGAAAACGCAAACATTGCTGCTGTGAGTAGAAATGGTGCATCTTTGAAAACAAATTTAGAAGTTTCTTCTCATGTTAGACATATCCTATTACATACTTTATGGCTAGGAAATTCTATTCCTAGATTTCTACTCAAGAGAAAAGAAAACATGAACACAAAAAGAATTTTACAAGGATATTCATTAGAACTTTATTTATATTAGCCCCAAACTAGAAGCAACCTAAATGTCTGTCCACAGATGAAGAGATAAACAAATTGTGGTATATTCATAAAATGAAATGCTACCTAGCTATAAAAAGAAATAGCATGGGTGTATGTGGTAAACACAACATAGTTGAATCTCAAAACCAAACTGTTTTCCTGTGTGAAAGAAATTACACATAAAAGAGTACATACTGTATGACTGTAATTATATGAATTTCTTGAAACTAATCATTTCTAAAATAAATCAGAAAAGGAATAACTTTTGGTGGATGGGACGACTGTCTTGACAGGGAAATAAGAGAACGTACACATTGATGGAAATACTCTGTATCTCAATTAGGTTGTGCGTGAAACAGGGTTATCATTTCTCAAAACTGACCGAGTTTTGCCTTTAAGATTTTTGCATTGTACAAGATGGAAAATTTACATGAAAAATAATTACATTAAAAAGTCTTCCAGTTTCAGTTCTAATATATAAAAAGCTTGGAAATCATTACTCCTATCCTTACAACAGCAAAAAGCTGAACAAAATGAAAAATCCTATCAGAACTGAGGTCACTGGGCAAACCACCCCTCTGAAATCCACAGACAGGCAAATACAGAGAGTCACAGCTGAGATCGGTTTACCTGGAGCAGAAGTAGCTGGAGGCATAAACTGGTAGGAACACTTAGATAATTTTGATTAATTTTCAGAGGCTGAGAGTAGGCTAGCATGAGTGAGAAACTCCTGTGGGCCACAATCAATCATTGTGTGTGTGTGTGTGTGTGTGTGTGTGTGTGTGTGTGTGAGTACACTCTCTCCAGGAACCCCACCAGATTCCGTGGTGAGGAGCCAAGAAATATACCCACATGGCTCTCTAGAAGTAGGAGGAAAGTAACAATTTTGTAATATGCTCAGAACAATCTCCATAACAAAGGCCTCCTCTCCAGGAAAAAAGACTTTATCAGAGCATTATCCCACGTGGTTGAAAGGCATTTACCTATCTCCAGCCTCCCCTTGTTTTCCTGTCTCACTTAAAGGGGGTTAGGGGAGAAGGTAAGAAACAGTTGTGAAGAGTACAGCTCAGCGACAAAAGCCCACTAAAAGGCTAAAATGTAATCATAAGATTATAAAATGTTTCCTCTCTCCCACACCTTACTAACACACCAACAGCTGAAAGAGCTTCAGGACACAGTCTGTATCTAAGGGAAAATTCTTAGGAAAGCCCAAAGACAACAGAGGAGACACAAACAACACAAGAGAAATGTGAATATGGGGCATGTAGGGCTACAGTAAACACTAGACACAGCCCGACTTCCCTCCAGATGAGCAGAAAACTTTACAGTAAAGGCCTATTCACCTTGGTTCCTAATATTCAATATATGTCAGTACCAATCAATATAATCCACAACATCAAAAAACTAAAGAAGAAAAATCGTATGATCCTATCAATTGATGCAGAAAAAGCATTTGAAAAAATCCTGCACCCATTCATGATAAAAACATTCATCAAACTCTGAATACAGGCAATGATGAAGAACATCTATAAAGCCTACAGCTAACACCATACTCAGTGGTTAGAAACCATTTATACTTTTTACCTGGGAATAAAAGTAGAGGTGATTCTGACTTTAAAGGAGTAACCATTGGATTGAAAGCTTATTTCCCAACAGAAATGACGGAACCCTTAAGGTAATGGGTTGATATTTTGCAAAGATGGAAAAAATAAATGTACACTAGAGTTCCACACGCAGGGAAAATATATTTCAAAAATGAAGTGGCAGGTCCTCTGCAGGTACGCGCAGCCTCTAGGGAGGCCGAGGCGAGGTGAGGCTCCATTGGGCTGGGCGTGCCCGCACCCCGCGCGCTAGACCGGCCTTTCCCTGGCGTGGTTGAAGTGGGTTCCTCGCGGTTGGGCGGCGAGCGAGGAGGTAAAGGGATAGCCGAGAAGGCAGGAAGCTGAGGTGTACAAAGGCAGCCCTCTCACTGCTGGCCCTTCTTCTGTCCCAGGGTCTCCTAGCGCACCTCTTCCCAGCGGCGCCTCTGCCCAGCCGTTATGTACCGCCGCCTGGGCGAGGCGCTGCTGCTGCACTGGAGCGGGCCTGCCACCCTGGCCTCAGCCGCGGCCCACTCAGCTATAGTGTTGGGCGGGACCTGGGGGCAGCCGGCTGCCGCTGCCGTCCAACAGCTGGGTCCTGCGCCGCCTGCACGGCAACTCTGCAGCAAGGCCGAGTTGGACTTGGAGGACAACCCCAGGTTCTGCAAGATGGTAGAGGGCTTCTTCGACCGCGGCGCCAGCATTGTGGAGGACAAAATGGTGGAGGACCTCAAGACGCGGGAGGGTGAGGAGCAGAAGCAGAACCGGGTGCAGGGCATCCTGAGAATTATCAAGCCCTGCAACCATGTGCTGAAACTCTGCTTCCCCATCCGGCTTGACGATGGCTCCTGGGAGGTCATCCAGGGCTACCGGGCTCAGCACAGCCAGCACTGTACGCCCTGCAAGGGGGGTATCCATTATAGCAAAGATGTGAGTGTAGGTGAAGTCAGGGCTTTGTCTGCTCTGATGACATATGAATGTGCTGTGGTTGATGTGCCATTTGGGGGTGCTAAAACTGCTGTTAAAATCAGTCCCAAGGACTACTCAGATAATGAATTAGAAAAGATCACAAGGAGGTTCGCCATAGAACTAGCAAAGAAGGGCTTTATTGGTCCTGGCATTGATGTGCCTGCCCCAGACATGGGAACCGGTGAGTGCGAGATGTCTTGGATTGCTGACACTTATGCCAGCACAATAGGGCACTTAGATATTAATGCACATGCCTGTGTTAACTGGTAAACCCATCAGTCAGGGTGGGATTGAGGGTCACTTCTCTGCTACTGGCCGTGGTGTTTTCCATGGGATTGAAAACTTTATCAATGAACCTTCTTATATAAACATTTTGGGAATGACACCAGGGATTGGAGATAAAACATTTGTACTTCAGGGATTTGGTAATGTGGGTCTGCATGAGATATTTACATTGTTCTGGTGCTAAATGTGTTGGTGTTTGTGAATCTAATGGGAGCATATGGAATCTAGATGGTATTGACCCAAAGGAACTGGAAGAATTCAAATTACATCATGGATCAATCCTGGGCTTCCCCAAGGCAAAGCCCTATGAAGGAAACATCTTGGAAGCAGACTGTGACATACTGATCCTTGCTGCCAAAGAGAAGCAGCTTACCAAATCCAGTGCATCCAGAGTCAAAGCCAAGATCATTGCAGAAGGTGCCAATGGACCCACAACTGCAGAAACTGATAAGATTTTCCTGGAGAGGAAACATATGGTTATTCCTGATCTCTACTTGAGTGCTGGAGGAGTGACAGTATCTTACTTTGAGTGGCTGAAGAATATAAATCATGTCAGCTATGGCCATTTGACTTTCAAATATGAAAGGGATTCTAACTACCACTTGCTTATGTCTGTTCAAGAGAGGTTAGAAAGAAAATTTGGACCCTGTTGTACCTACAGCAGGGTTCCAAGATAGGATATCAGGTGCATCTGAGAAAGACATTGTGCACTCTGGTTTAGCTTACAGTATGGAGCATTCCGCCAAAGAAATCATGCACACAGTCGTGAAATATAATCTTGGCTTGGACCTGAGAACAGCTGCCTATGTCAATGCCATTGAGAAAGTCTTCAGGGTGTACCATGAAGCTGGTTTGACCTTCAAATAGATGAATCTTCAGTGCCCTCTTCATCTGTCACTGCTGCAAACCTATCACAAGTTTACGTGAACCACATAAATCTCTGTCTCTCTTGACTCATAAAATAATGGACCATTCTTAACAAGTCATCCCAAATCAGCCCTTTAAGAAGAAAATTAAGAGTAGGAGCTCATATATAAGCTGATGAGTGTGAAAAAGTAGAAATTGCTTGCACCAGAGGGAAATTTAGGCTATTTTACCTATAAATGAAAAGTTTCTTCCATCTGGCTCTGCTGCCTTGCTCTATGGCTGCTTCCCAACACATTAATTACCTGTTGTTTGGGGTAGCAATTGTCCAAAAGCACTCGGTGGCTTGCATTATTTTCCTCTAGTCACGTTTGGGATGTGCTGTAACTTTAACACATTTAAGAAGTGTGTATATGGCATTTTCAGAAGGTGGCATGGTCCTAAGATGAGTTATTGGTATTTCATATCAGCAAAATAACTTAATTTTACAGGTTGCAAGCAAAAATGAAAATTTTTCTTTATGCCTTTAACCACATAACAAGCCTAACTTTGATGCAAGCAGTAAATGCCTATAAACATGAATGAAAAAGTTAGTGTTTTTATTAGATAAACCAGAATCATTTATAGCTCATGAGTTTTGTATTGTTGTCCAACACAAACAAAAAGTCAGACAGAGAATTAACTTATTTTCATAACTGCAGATAATGGGAGCTATTTTTGTTAAGGCTATCTGAATTTGCTAAATAAAATTATGACACATAGTCCAAAAAATGCAGCAACCTCCTTATCATGTTAATTAACTTTTCTTTCAAAGATCTATTGAGTTGACTAATTGAACAATAATTCAAGTAGAGTAGTTAAAAAAAAACCCAAAACACTTTGTCTCCCAGTTTAGGGACTGATGACAGCTCTGAGAACTGCCAATCCCCATAGCTCTGCCTGATGTTTTATCCCTCTTTTAGAGGCCTTGCATTCTGCACACAAGCTTAATTAATAAAGTGGGGCTTAAACAATATTGGATTGAGTGTTTGACTGGGAGTTATTTGGTCTTTTGAAAAGTATGTCCCAAGTAAATACTATATTTTTGTAGTGAATGAGTTTTTAAAAAATAATACTTTTTACAGAAATTTCTAACTAATTTGCTGTAACTGCATGACTTAACTTGGTGATAAAAACAATGTTTTTTAAAATTAAGGGAAATATTTTCAAACAATAGCTGAGGGCATTTGGCACCAGCATGCTTGCACAGTAGAAATACTAAAGAGATTTCTTCATATAGAGGGAAAATGCTCCTAAATGGAAACACTGAAATAAAAGAATGAATTAAGAACAACTGAAAGTTTGAACATATGGGTAAATTTAAATGAATATTGATCTCTATAGTAACATAGTATCTTAAGACATTATATATCTACACACATGTACCCATATAGATACACACATTTATATACAGCCATGCATATATACATACATAAAATCAAAGTACATGACAATAATAGCTCAAAAGTTTGCAGGGTAAAAAAGGTATTAAAATATGCTAAAATCCTTACATTGTCCAGGAAGTAGTAAAAGTACTCATTTGTAGGATGCATGTGGTAACATCCAGGTAACAACTAACCAAAGAGCGAAAGATTCTCTTCCAATAGGAGGGGAAAAAAATGGAGTGGCAAAAGTAAAATTGATTAATCCAAAAGAAAGCAGGAAAGGAGAGAAAAAATATAGAGCAGGTTTGATAGAGAATGAATGGCAATATGAGTATTTAAAATTCAGCTACATCAGTAATTAACATTAAATGGAAGTGGATTAAATATTCTGACTAAAAGAGATTATTAAGTAAATGCTGCTTAAAAGAGAGACACTTTTTATATCAGGTATAGAAAGGTTGCAAATAAAATGATGAAAAATGTTATATCTTGCAAACAATAAAAAATGGAAGTGCAAAAGGAAGCAATAGGAACTCTTGCCAGGGTATTACCTTCCGTTCCCAGGAAGAGATGTTAGTATTGGAGAGGTAAAGCATCATGAAATTATTCTAGTGGTTGTCACTTACAACCAGCTCTAATTTGGTCTCATGAGGCAAGGTTATTTTTCAAACCAGAGTTGCCCAAGGAATACACATAGTCTAGTTCAAAAGCATAGAGATAGTATTTTAAGCAGTTATTTTTTCCTTTAGCTCAAACATGCAAATGTAGTCCTGGGTCTGGAATTATTGAAGGAAGAAAGAGAGAAAGGGGCAGGAGGAGGGAGGGGGAGAGAGAGAGAGAGAGAGAGAGAGAGAGAGAGAGAGAGAGAGAGAGAGAGAGAGAGAGAGAGAGAGAGAGAAG
>JAQZBX010090889.1:0-12444 GCA_029593785.1 Cabassous unicinctus
CCCCCACCATTCCTTATAACTGTTTCAATCTTCAAGATCTTCAGAATGCAAACACCAACATTGATTATAATAAAAAACACCCCAATCAATAAAGCTTGAAAAACTTACCAGATACCAAGTTTTTCTTATACTAATCTGTATAGGTGTTTTCCTAAAACACTTACCCTGCAGTGTCCTGAAATTTGTCATTTTGTTTTGTTTCCTGAGGGTGATGAGGGAAAATATTTAGATGATTCTTGCTTTAGTCAAAGCTTTATTTTTATTTGTATCCAAGTTTTTTTTTTTTAAATTTCCAAGTCCTGTTTAATAGTATCTGAGTATTTTTACATTAGCTTTTCTACTAGTCATCCAAACATCACCTGTTTAATCCAATCCCTGATTTTCATTTAATGGCTCTTAAGTTGAATTGCCAAATTTTATTTTTCTGTTTTTCAGTGTCCTTCCAGCATACACTGATATCAATGCATTCTGACCCCATGTTACTCCAGACTTAGTGGAATGGTTTGCATTGCCTTCTAAATAGTATGCCCCTCAGTGCTATCTTGACTCAGGGAGTACTGCATGCTTCAGCAAACAGTTTAGCTCTGTGACCACCAAAAAAAACAAAAAAAACAACGGAATTTGGGAGGCCCAATTATAATGCAGAATTTATTTAACCAATTATAAAATATGTTCTGATTTGTGTTATGTCTGCTTTCACATCACTGCCTTTTCTTTTATTGCTATTGCCTACTTTCATTTTATTTCCCATCTGTAGTTTGCCTGTGTTATAACTGTGTGCCTTTGTTATAACTTAGTTTTCTCTGGTGTTTAAAATAATGGCTTTGGTAGGCATAATAACCTATTTTTCTTCTTCTGGATCATTAAGATTGATTTTAAATAAAATTAGCCCTAACTCCAATCACTGAACCTCTCTTCTAAGTTCTTATCACTACTGTTCATTTAGAAATTGAACAAAGGGTAATAATAAACTCCCTGTTCTATGGCTTCCTTTCACTTAGGATTCTCCTCAATTCCAAACACAGTTTAAATTCACTCCATCAATGCTATTGTGAACCCACATGAAGGAAATGAATAAAAAAGAGTGTAGAGCTTTAACCTTGACCTTTCCTTTTTGCCTTTTTGAACTTCATGCTGTCTTTGATATCGGTCACATGGTTCTGCTTATCCCTTTCCAGGCTGTGCATCTTTGAACTTCATCTCCTGCTTCTTCAATTTCATAGTGCCCTGTAACTCTTTCTTCTTCTCTGTCTCATCCTGTGGCCATTTTCCAGGGCTCCATTCTGTAATGCCCACTCTGGCCAACAGCATCTTTCACAGAAGCTGTCAGCTATACAGTTTCCATTTCTCTTCAAATTCCAGCTCCACACAGGTACTATTGACTAGCATATTCCTTTTGATTCTTTCTCAGGTGTGCAGATTTGAAAGCTTATTCAAACCCTTTCCTCTGTCAAATTATTTTTCAGCATTTTGAAACCCTCACCCAAACCTATTGTAAATTTCAAGAGTTCTTTAGACTTTTACCTAAAAGCACGGACTTTGCAGACTGTTGGGCCTCGGTTTGAACCCGTGCCATGACTTTGGATGAGTTACTGGATTAGTTAAGATTATCCACCAGTTACACCAACCCCAAAGAACAATGGCTTAAGCCAAATGATGTTGTTTTTCTCTCACATTAAAAAAAAAAAAGTTTATAAAGACAATCCAGGGCTGGTATGATGTTCCCAGTCTTCTGAGATCTAGACTGGTTCCCTGTTTTGGAGCTGACATACATAGGTGGAGCTTCAGCCAACACATGCATGTTGTAAGTAGCAGGAAGGAAGGGAAGGGAAGGGAAGAAGAGTGAGAAACAGGTAAGAGATAAGGGCCCATGGCCTCTTTAGGAAATGTCTTGGAAGATGTCATATACTTCCTGTTACATTTCATTGGCCAGACCTTAGGGATATGGCCTCACCGAGCTGCAGCAGAGCCCGGGAACATTGTCCTGATTCCAGGCAGCCTTGTGCCTAGCTAAAAAAAAAAAAAAAAATGGGTAAGGGGTTCCCATCCTGGCGGAGAAGTAGGGAAAATGAACATTGGGGTAGCCAAACACCACAGTTAATCTAAACCTCTTTTTTTCTTAACTGATATCACCTATCTCACAGGATTCTTAGGGTTAAAAGAAATATATATTAAAGCACTGAACATTATCTGGCATAAAACAAGCCTACAGTAAGTGCTAATTCTCACTCTTCCTTGTTCCTGTTTCATGAATTGTCTAGTTATCCTTCTATCATATGATTGGCCTCCAAATCCTATTTTATATACTTTGGAATTTGCCCCAAATGGTGACACCAGGTGTCTTGTACCTTTTCATGGGAGAGAGATGGAGTATTTGAGTGGCAGGGAACAACACATTATTGCTCAAGATCGGCATTTATTTCTTAGCATAAATCAAAGCTTAGATAAAACAACAACAAAACATGGCTCTTAGAATCAAATAGATCTGAATATGAATCCAGGATCTACCACTTACTCAGAACACAACCTCAGCCTCTCTCAGCCTCTCTTTTCTGTAAACTGGGAATAATAATTGGGTATGAGGATTAAATGAAATAATGTATATGTGTGTGTGTATGTGTGTGTATATATATAAAGTGCTTAATACTGTGCCTGATACATTAAGCAATAGCTTTTCTCTCTTTTAAAATTTTGTCTAATTCTGGGTGAACTTTTTTGGAAATGAACTCTATTCTGTTAAAAAAAAAATGTTTTAAATTTGGACATCCCACACATATACAAATGAGTGTTGTTAATCTTTAGTCAAACTTTTTGAAAATTATCTCAAATCAATTTAGGTTGTGTATTAGTCAGAGTTCTCTAGGGAAACACGAACTGGCAGGAGCTATCTGTAAATAGTATGAGATTTTATTAAATTCTCTCATACAACCATGGGGATGCACAAATCCAAATTTCACAGGGCAGGCTGCAAACCAGGGGCTCTGATAAAGATCCTTGATGAGTTCCCAGGAGACGCTGGCTGTCCGAAGTAAAGATGGGAATTCTCTCCCTGAAGGCTGAATTCTCTCACTTCCCCTTTTAAGGCCTCCAGCCAATTGGATGAGACATCACTCATTGCTGATGGCAGTCTCAGTTGATTGTACATGTAATCAGCCGTCTATGCAATCAACTCACTGATGCTTAAAGTCCATGAAATGCCCTCGTATTACATTTAGCCCAGTGCTTGCCTGACCAAACAACTGGGCACCATTACCTTGCCGAGTTGACACAGTAGCCTAACCATCATAGGTTGTATATTTATAACCCAAATAGCAGTGAAATCTTTCCTTTCTCTTTTGATCAAAAAACAAAATAGCTCAGCCTGATGATTTACCTTCTTCAGTCCTAATTTAAATAATTTTTAACTGTTCCACTCTGAGAAGCTGAAACATTTTCACCAATAAGTATATGGTATAGTATTTATTTTTACAGCATCTATTTATTAAGCACCTACTGTGTGACAGGCCCTGTGCTAGGTCCTGGGGATACAACAGTTATTAGGAAAGGGGTATACACCTGCTGTGAAAGCATGTACAAATGCCCTGTGGTGGGAGGTTGCATGGGAAGCTTAGGGGGAAAAAGTTGGTGATGTGGCTGAAGTAAAGAGGAGTGTGACTTGAGATGAGCTCAGACATATAAGCAGGAATAAGAAAGTACCACAGTTTTCCAAAACCACTCCAAAAGAGGTGTTTCACAATGTTTGGAGCAGTCTGAAATAAGTTTATAACTCCTCAAGGTGATACTCTGAAAGGGACTGTATTAATTCAGGAATAATTTAATTCTTTTACAATTGATTTATGCTATACTGGCAGTCTAAATACAGATACTTTTTTTTTATTATTTTTATTTTTTATATACCAAGCAGATGTAGTCTGAGAAAGTTGGCTGTGAAGTGGGATTCTTTTCAGAAAGAGTCAGGGGTTTGATCTGCATGACCCTTAGCAAGATGGAATTTGAAGCTGTTTGGCTGAATAGGGGCCATGTGAAAGACCCTTGGAAGAATAGGTAGCCTGTAAAGTAGCAATGGAAAATGACCACAGGAAGGGAGACCACGGCAATGTGTTCCAGAGGGATGGCTGGACTTCTTTGCCTAGGATGGCCTTTCTTACAGTCCCTGTGAGGTCCACAGGGTCAGTGGGCAGCCCCAATATCCAGCCCCTCCATGGCTTTCGGGTTTGGAAAACAGGAATCCAGCTTGGTACTTTGGCAGTGGGGTTCCACTTCTCATTGCCCTGACCAGCTGAGCTGTTGGGGGCACCTATGAGGAAATGTTGCCTCTTTGAGCCCTGAAACAGCCTTGGAGGGGTGCCGGGGAGGCTCTACCTCTGCATAGCATGGTATGGCATGACTGAGCCTCTAGGAGCAGAGCCCCAGCCATTGGACTGCAGGTTTTGTTTTGTTTGGTTTGTTTTTTGTTTGTTTGTTTTGGCTCCAAGTGGATATATTAAAGATGAATTCTGTTCATCTAAAGATTTTTTAAGCTCATCTCTCTAGGCAAAACTAAATGAGTTTGTTCCTGGCCCTGTTTCCATGTTTGAAATAGGCAGTCCTCAGCCGAGCAAAAACCTGTCTTCCAATGCATTTGTGAGTCATACAGCAGTTTCTTGGAGACAGTGTCAAGCACGGTGGTCAGGTTCGCAGGCTACGGCAAGAGAGTCCATGCTCTACCAGGCCTGCCCTAGAGTGCCTGAAATCTTTCACCTTCACCCTACCAGGAATACCTTTGTAACTTAGACTTCTTGCTTCCCATTTGTATTTGGAATTCCTTCCTCAGTGGCCCAGTAAGCTCATTCCCACCCCTGGGGCTTCTCAAATGCACTTACGTCTGCCTAAAATGCTGTCTTATGAATTTGCATGACTCCTTGCTCATCATCAAAAAATCAGCTCCAACGTGACCTCCTCGGACATACCCGCCCTGACCATCTTAGCTAAAGTACCCCAACCCCCCCTGCTCCTGTCCCCAGCATACTCTTTCATATTACCTTGGTTTATTGTTTGCTTGTATATGTTCTCTTTCTCCTACCCCACCAGAATACAAGTTGTGTGAAAGAGAAGACCTTGTCTCTCTTGTTTACTTGCTCTTGGGCCTGGCATATAACATCGCCTTCCTCAAACTGCTGCATGTGATTTTGGGCAAATAATTTTATCTCTTTGAGCTTAATACCTGTGCCACCCATGTCATAGAACAAAAAAGTGGAGCTAGAGTTAGTGAACTGAAGATATTTTCTCTTCCCCAAAACTCACTTGTTCATCTTTATATTCCATATTTTGACAAACAGCAGTACTATTTACCCAATTATATAACCCAGAGAAACCTAGAACTCATTCGGGGCTTTTCTTTGCTTCAATTCCCACTGTACAACTCTTTATGCAATTATTAACCAATTTCTCTAGATGCTGTATCCTTCAGTTTCCTCCCTTCAGCCCCCTTCCTCTCCAGCCCCTTTACTGCCTTGAGTTTTTTCCAGGACCACTGCTAATAGTCTTCTAACCTAACCTGCCAAATTTGTCCTCTACCCTGCCAGGAAAGTAATCTTTCTAAAAGGCAAACCTCATGCCATCACTGCCTGGTTTAATAATCCATTAATGGCTCCCTTTGCCACAGGACCAAGTCCAAACACCTTGGTGTGCCATACAATCAAGTCTTTCTTTGTCTGGCTTCCACAACTCTCCAGCTTCACCTTTTGCCACTTTTCTAAACCCTTAATGCATGCACCGTGGCCATAGTACACAAATTCACACATCTCAACACCAGCTGCTCTAAACTATTTGCAGTCCAGGAAGGGAGTACTAGCTACCAGGTGGCTTTGCTCCATGTCTTTGTTCATTTCCTTTATTTGGGATGTTCTTATCCTCTTGACAAATACCTGCCATTTTTCAAGACTCAGTTCAAGCATACCTATTCTGAAAGACCATTCCTTGCCTCTGCCTACCACCCCCAAGAGACCGTCATCCCCTCTGTGCTGCTTCTGAGCCCTGTACACCTTTCCTAGGACCTATGACATAGAACAGCTCTGCCTCCCCATAGGTGCTCTTTCATGGTAAAGAATGTGTTTTGTTCATCTCCTGGGCTTCTCAGGCTAGCCATCATACCTGGCATATGATGGGCACACAATAAATGGATATCTGGGAAAGAATTAGTGAATAAAATTCAGCATACTTATTACCTAGTCCAGAGCTTCATTTCAATAACATACTTTTGACTGGTATTTGACTCATAATTCAAAGAGGTTAGCCTTGACAGAAGCAGGAAGGTACTTTATATATGTTATTAATAGATATTAGTTGAATGGCCAAAATAATTTGTCAACAAGCTCGTGTTCATTGAGTATTCAATGTGTACAGATTTCTAGATTTGGCAACTTGTTGGGGATGCTTGAGACAGATTTTGCACTTTTGCCAAATAACTCTGACTTTGTCTTTCTTTTAGGAGTCAAAATTTTAGATGGTTGGCACAGGCTGTTGGTTTACAAGTAGTTTAGAGCATTGTCCCTGAACATTTTTCAAGTACCCACTAAAAGAATTTTGAAAATCTATGTGCTCTCCTCATACATTTTTAATTAATATATAAAAATTTATCATAATTTTAAATTGTTGTAAAAATGACATTTCTGATATGGATTTTTTTACTCTCTTAAATGTACCCAATGGAAACTAAAATACCAAAATGATTTAATATTCATTGTTATCCATTTTTAAAACACATGAACAAGCTCCTCATTTGTTTCATTGATTACGTTATTATACTTTTGTGACTCATACACTATATCTATATTTATTTCTTTAAAAAGTTCTTGTGACAATAAGGCCCTATATATTAAGTAAAATTTCATTTGGATTGAATTATGATTTTTACTAATTCACAGCTGATCAAAACAGAAAAAATACATTTTTGATGGATAATTATTAAACAGAAGTAAACATCTCTTAATGAGATGCATGGGGTTTAAAAACTACTTTATTTATAAGTATATATGATTGCTAGAATAAAATAGGCTTCATAATCAAATCAAGTGTTCCTTTTTAAATATGAGTGCTTAAGAAATCTTGCCACGTAAAGAAGTAGACGGCAATGAAGGGGGGGTATAATTCTCTATTTTTTAAACTCCCAAATTAATGTGCCAATAATTAGTGATTGGTCACAAATGATTTTCAGTGTTCTATTGCCTGACAACTTGATTAGGTCCACCTCCAATGTTGTTCAAAACAAAGAAATGGAAACTTTCCCCTGACTTCCAAAAGGATTTGTTTCTCAGTCACGAAAACTATCACTTTCTCAACATTTGCTACGACAGGTATTTCAAAATGGCCCTCTGCTTAGGGCCCTGGAGGTTTTTATGTCCCAAGGCAATATACCATAAGCAGACTCCTGGGCAGTGAGATATTTGTTTTTTTGTTATGTGGGAGAAGGATGACTTTGAAAAGGGAAGAGAAAGAGGATGACAGCTAGAAAGAACCAGTAAGAAGTCAGGTGCTTTGTAGCTGATACTTGTAGGAAAGAGTTGGTTTACAATTTGGAAATATATTCCACTGAACCCCCACCCCCTTGAGAACAAAAGACCCCCAAACTCATACCCCAGTCTGAAAAATGCTGGTTTGATGCTAAATCAGTTGTAAGGGAAAAGACCATGGCCTCCAATTTAAAGATTCCCTCATGATAGGCAGAGTCATTTAATAGGAAAAGAGCATAGTTAGTGCATAGCACCCTTTTAAATATACCCAGGGAAAACTAATTTAATACCAAAGTGATTTAATCCCAAGTAACATCCATTTTTAAAACACATGAACGAACTCTTCTGGAACTGTGTGAAATTGTGTGTATATATATATATATATATATATATATATTCTTTATACCCATTGTTAGGCTAGATACAAAATGAATGGCACCAAACTCTTGACTGACAGTCAACTGGGTCAGTGGGTGACTGGTTTCTAAGAACAAATATTAATGCCACTGAAAAAAATTGCTTAAGCTTTTTATCAAGAATGCATAATTACAAACTACAAAAAGGTGTGGCCCAATGCTAAATTGGGGCCATTTTTTCTTCACAGTGTAATGCAGTCTGAAGGGAGAGTGGTTGAAGACAGTTTGGAGTTGGACCAGGCTGCTGACCTGTTGAGCAGGGAGCCTTTAGTGAGCCTTTATTGGGGTGCTCTGGTTCTGCAGGAAAGGACGCCGTATAGCTGCCCCCCTGCTGTCTTGCCTTCTCCCAACAGCTTACAATTAATCTCTCCTGAAGCACTCTGCAGGAACCCCCACCACATCACTTATTGTGATGTAGGTCTGTATGTCACTTCTAACATACTAAAATGCTTTAATATCCACATTTATTCCCCGGATGACCTGCAGTAGATGGGGTTAGTATTATCCCCATTATACAAATGTGGAGACTGAGTTTCTGATAGTGACTTTTTCTACAATGTAGTACCTGGCTTCTTTTCAGAGATGTATTATTTTATAAAAGACTCCAAGGATTGCAAAATTTGTCTGAAAGCGTTAGTACAAAGATTAAATGAGCTATATATGCTCGCAATTGTTTAATAAAGTTCACGGCTCATAGCAGGCCTTCAGATTTTTTAAAAACAAAAATAACTTAGTTGAGTTTTTCTTCTACCATGCTTTATTATATGAATTTAAAAATTAATTCTTTCATCTTAGTCTTTGAGCATTTAATATGTGCCAGGCATCACGCCAGGCACTAGAAATATATCCAGCAATAAACGAAACAGAAAAAGACCCTCATGAAGTATACATACTAGAGGAGGGAAGATAGACAATAAACAAATACAAGAAATAATGTTATGTAATAAGTGCTAGGAAGAAAAATACAGCAGGGTGAAGGGCTAGGAATGGTTGGTGGTGGGGTTATTTGAGATGGTCAGGGGTGGCATCCCTTGGGTGGGAACTTTTGAGAAGACCTGAATATTATACAAACTTGAGTTGGAGTTCAACGCCTTGACTTTATTTGGATAAGTTGATTCAAATCATGGTATTTTAGAGTTGCATGGAAGAGACCTTAGAGAGTTATCTATTGATTTTTAACGTTCTTATATGATAGATGTCTTTGAGAGTCTTTCTCTGAATAATGCAAACCTATTTCATATGCATAAAATTTTAACAAGCCTTGAAATCATCCTTAGACCCCCCAAGTTCATACCCATATTCTACTTCAGTTCTTTCTTTCTACCAGTAAGACCCTAAAGAGTATGACCAGTGACTTTGACCTTAGAAAGTGAGGAATAAAAGCAATTGTGGTCTAGAAAGCATCTCCTGCTTTCTTTGTATATGCACCACTTTTATTTGCATGGAGTGAAACCTTCCCAAATAGTTTATGTGACATGTCTTATTTTCTTCTTTCCTGACCGCTAGCTTAGCATACATAACATCCCAAGGATTCCAAATGTCCTAGAAAAATATGACCAAGGAGAATTTAGGTTGACAGCAGGAGAGGAAAAAGCAAAAAAAGGAAATGAGGATCTTGGAGTAGGAAGATTTTTCTTGCAAATGAAACTTTGGCAAGTCATTGTTTTAAAGAATGAATAGAAACTGATAATGCCTTTGAAGGTCTCTGAATGTACAGGCAGCAGAGAGGCTGGAGATGGGAAAGGCCTTGCCCCGGTTTCAGTCAGGGCAGTGCCTCCCTAAGGTGAAACAACAGACTCCCTCACCCCACCCAGGATTTCCTTTGGGTACATTTTATACAGAAACAGTACTTGGAAGATAAACTTGTCACTTCCGAGGAAAATATTCACTATAGCAACTTATCTTCCCAACCACACTTCCTTAACAGATGTCTCAACTTTTAGTTCGACAATATAACCAAAAAATTTGAGTAGTAATCATCCACAATGTGGAATGAGTACGTGACTTCCAAATTTGGATTCTGTTTCAATTTGCATCTTCAAGATTTTCTGATGAAATACATCTGTCTTAACAACCTCAGAAGCCTAGCAATTCTACCCCCATAGATATTGATAGTTACTGAATTTTTAGGCTGCTTTCTATTGTTGCTCACTTAGAGGCAAAGAAAACCTACTTTTTCAGTTAGAATTGCCCCTTAGTGCACTGACAACTCTACAAAAGAAATAATTTTACCCTTTTCTCTCAATCAATAAAGGTTCTTTCCCTCATATTGTTCCCTACTCCCACCCCACCCTATGTTTTTGGGTATTTCCAGCCTACTTTTTCATCTGTGTGCCTTGTTACTATGGTGATGGGCACCATAGTAATAAAGAACAAAGCAGATGTAATAAGCATCTCCTACATGGTTTACAAATGCTAAAAAGGGATCTAGGCTTTCCAGGCATGGCTTCTTCATTATTGGTGGTAGACCTGGGCCAGCCCAACTTGGACAGGTGCACAGGCACAGACTGATTTGGGAGCTGCGCAATCCCCGTCGTACTGCACTTGACCAGTCCTTTCTCTGCCCAGGAATTATGAAGATAAAGACCCAATGGGAGCCTGTGGAGGGGATGTTGTACAGCAGTTAGTGCCGCAGATACAGTCAGCCCACCGCAATGGACAGATACATATGCTGAAGGGAACTTTGGGCCAGTTTTACTTAAGGTTTGCTAGTCATTAATGTATTGCTTGATTTTGCATTGTTAACCGTAACCTTTTCAATACAGTAGATTTACCAGCTTAGGTTTTTTTTCTCCCTTTAAGATACTTTGATTAAACAAGATTTTTTAAAAATTATATAAAAGTCAATTTTGAATACTAATAGCTTGCAATATTTGCGTCTAGCCATTGAATTTTTTAATAAGTTTGTTAAACTGTTAACAGGTGCTAATTTTCTGATCGTTTTAGAATTACAATGAAATATGCTCCAGATCTTATGAAAATTAGAATTTTTTGTAAGATCCAGAAGATGCCCAGAGGTAGTCTTCAGTCTTTTACATGCATGTTCATTCTTTCACATATTACGTTTTCATGTATCTTATCTTGGACTCCCCTAATAAATTATCCAAGAGTAAATAAAATATTCCAGTTGTTTCCATTTTCTGGATAATTATTTTAAAACATATTATTTTTTAAAAATTTTATATTGCTAATATTTTTATGTTTGGGGGACACATTCAATTTAAAATAATTTAGCACAATATTTTAAAATATCAAGTTGTGGTACATGAAGCAGATTTTTGGAGCTAAACACTCTGAATGTTCCATGTGCCTGTTGTATTGTGACACAAGAGCCTGAAGTTCTTCCAGCTCTAAAATCTTGTTTCTTTGCCCATGTGGCTCCTTTCCTTTTGCCTGATGAATCCGTGTTTTGCTTATTGGGTTATCTGCTGTAATGACTGTGACACTGGTGTGAAAATATGCTTGGAATTAACCCCACACATTATGAACTTTTGAAATACCTACACAGTGTACCCCTCCCCGGCATAGTCGGCTTTCCCCATTTGTGGCATGAATGCAAGAACGAGGGAACTGGAGTGGGAGTTGGAACACCCAGTGCTGAGTCCAGCACAGCCTCTGTCTGGGGCCAGCTTGGATATACATTTTTAACCCTGCAAACAGCACACAGTTTCACCAGCAGCAGTCCAGAAGCCACGAGGGAGGTTTTGAAGCAGAAAGTGACATTAGATTTGTTTTGGGAAATATCTCTGATGAATGTGTTGGAGAGGAAAGAGATCATATTGGGAAACCAAGTAGAACAGTGGGGATGGAGGAGAAGATACAAAGAAGTCATAGAATGGATTGTATGCTTTCTTAGTATGTATCAATAAAATTGATTTTTTTAAAAAGTCATAGGACTAAGTATTTCCATTTACTTTCATCATAAAGATCCTATGGCGCTCTTCCCATGAGTCGCCCGAGGTGATCTCTGAAAATGGTTCGCTAGTCCCTTGACCCAGAAAACCCCAAAAAATCATGCAAATCAAGAGGTTCAAATCTTCGTGTTCACTTTAAGAACGCCCGAGAAACTGCCCAGGCTATCAAGGGTATGCATATTCGAAAAGCCACCAAGTGTCTGAAAGATGTCACTTTACAGAAGCAATGTGTGCCATTCCATCGTTACAGTGGTGGTGTTGGTAGGTGTGCCCAGGCCAAACAGTGGGGCTGGACACAAGGTCGGTGGCCCAAAAAGAGTGCTGGGTTTTTGTTGCACATGCTTAAAAATGCAGACAGTAATGCTGAACTTAAGGGTTTAGATGTAGATTCTCTGGTCGTTGAGCACATCCAGGTGCACAAAGCCCCCAAGATGCGCCGTGGTACTTACAGAGCTTGTGGGCGGATTAACCCATACATGAGCTCCCCCTGCCACATTGAGAGGATCCTTACTGAAAAAGAACAAATTGTTCCTAAACCAGAAGAGGAGGTTGCACAGAAGAAAAAGATATCCCAGAAGAAACTGAAGAAACAAAAACTTATGGCTCGGGAATAACTTCAGCATA